>CM038676.1:470849669-471017952 GCA_021605205.1 Aegilops longissima
TTCATCTGCTGGTTTAAAGGAGGTGTGACTTGGATCTCTTATCAAGTATCACATTGTCCCTATTCACCGTAGTGCGCGGCGTGGTGAGTTCCTCTGCCGCTAGGGCTTCGGATAGTGCCTCTAAGGCTAATCGCGGCTGTCTTGTTTTGGTGCGGAGTGCTATGTCCGGATCACTAACGAGAGTGATTATGCCGCGGGCCCAGGCATTTTGAGCTTCATGTACCCGTAATGGGGTGCGGCTTGAAAAATTGTGAATGCCTCGTCCTAATATAGCGTGATATCCGCTGTTGAGCAGGGCCCACTTGGAGCGTGACTTCTTCCGGATCTGTAATTGTCCGTGGGCGAATACCACATCGAGTGTGATTTTTCCTGTGCAGCGCGCCTCCCGCTAAGGGATTATTCCTCTAAAGGTTGTGCTGCTTCGCTCAATATGGTTCGATCTATTTCCATTTTTGAAGGGTTTCCTCGTAGATGAGGTTTAATCCATGCCGCCATCCATGAGGACTTTCGTAAGTCGAAAGTCGTCTACTATTGGACTAAGTACTAGTGCGGTGGAGCTCGGGCTGTCCGGAATTTAGGTTAAATCGCTGGCGTTGAAGGTGATGGCTGTGTCGCTCCATGGATTGGTTGTTGCTACTTGGTAGACTTGGTGAGGCTGCGGATTGTTCGTTTCCATATATTATTTGATCACGAAAGTCTCAAGACTGTTGATACCGTACCAATGTTGTTGGGGTGGTTTCGGGGCTAAAGCTCCTCTCCACTTTTGGCTACTGTAGCCGTAATATCCAACATGCTCGAAGGCTATGTGTTGGGCGGCCCTTCCGTCTTGTGAATTTTATGGGTCCGCTGAGCCATCCCTCTAATCGGTTCCGTGCCCTTTATGGGGTTTTTGCTTTTGGTTTTTGTATCGGTGCCCGAGTGTAATGCACCCTTTTGTTGCGGACTAGGGTTGTATTGGGGCGGATTGTCCCAAAACTTATTTTCGGTTGTCTGAAACTCTCCATCGCACACAGATACTTCAGTACTATGGGCGCTTGGTCGGCGTGTAATTTCCACGACGGTGACGGCGTTCAAGATTCCTCGTCGTTGCAATTATTGCAAAAATTGAGATTGCATTTTCCTCTCGGCAGTCCTTTATCCTGTCCATAACCAGGAGGAATCGGCCCGATAGTGATGTACCGTCTCGGCGGGCTCTTGCGGATTAGAGATAGATCGCATATGTGCAGGCGGGTGGTGGAATTAAGTTGGAACCCTACCCATCTCAAGGCTCGAGGCGCGAGAAGTTTCAATTTGGAAGCTTGGATTGCTGGACGTTGTCCAGCGAGTCTGTCCGATGCCCGACTTTAAGTTCGATTGCTTGATCGAAGTCCGTCCCTCCGGGAATCCGGCATGGGGGTTCGGGGCCGGACATGACTAGTTTTCAATATAGGAGAAGCGTCGCCGCATTGTTCCTCTACCACGCAGCGTGGTGGGTGACACAGGGAGAGTTAATCTCTCGGATCGGTTTTAAGCCCAATCTGTTTGTAGTCATGTAGCGACTCCTGTAGGTGGCGTCACGATCCAAGAGCTTCGTTCTGGACGAGAGCTCTATTGGATCCAGCGCTCGGTGAATTCGAGCTGGCGTGAAAATTGCTTTTGGCGACTTGAGAGGTCATTGTCGAGCGGTGGCGGACGGTGGTCATAAGAAAACCACCTAGCGGATAGTTTGCGGCGGCCAAGGCTCCTTTGGCGAAAATACCCTCCTTGAAGGCGGGAGGAGGCATCCTTCCTATCGGTGGCCAACGAGAGGAACTCTCAATGAAAGCACCAATGTCGGTGTCAAACCGGCGGATCTCGGTAGGGGGTCCCGAACATGCGTCTAAGCGGATGGTAACAGGAGACAAGGGACACGATGTTTTACCCAGGTTCGGGCCCTCTTGATGGAGGTAAAACCCTACGTCCTGCTCGATTGATATTGATATTGTGGATGTTTACAAGAGTGGATCTACCACGAGATCAAGGAGGCTAAACCCTAGAAGCTAGCCTATGGTATGATTGTGAGGGTTGTTGTTCTTCCAGTCCCACGGACTAGAGCCAACCGGTTTATATAGACACCGGAGAGGGCTAGGGTTACATAGAGTCGGTTACAATGGTAGGAGATCTACATATCCGTATCGCCAAGCTTGCCTTCCACGCCAAGGAAAGTCCCATCCGGACACGGGGCGAAGTCTTCAATCTTGTATCTTCATAGTCTTGGAGTCCGGTTGATGATGATAGTCCGGTCAATGATAGTCCGGCCGATGATGGTAGTCCGGCCATCCGGACATCCCCTAATCCTGGACTCCCTCAGCCGGCATGGCAACAGTGCCGCGCCGGACGGATATCTCCGTCGGACCGCGCACTGTGGCCATGCTTGCCCTTCGTGAACGGGGCAGGGATGGGCCGCGTGGCGGCCGTACCCCATCCCGTCCGCAATTGCATAGGCACGAAGTGGTGGGAGTCGCGGGCCGTCTCCCCATAGCCGGCTTCTCTGGAAGCCGCCAGTTGGGAGTCGGCTTATCTCGAAGCCGTCTCCGGGACTCGGCCGCGAGGGGCAGTCGGCGGCTCGGCCGCCGACTCTCAGAAAGCGGCTCTTCGTCTTGGGGTCTTGAGGGGCGCAGCTTGCCCCGATGTCTTGAAAGGTCCGGGGGCTCGGGTTTGCCTACCTGTGGCCCATTACTACGACAGAACTAGCGTAAGTTCAGTTACCTGCTTCTCGGAATTTTAGTTAGCCACTTATTGCAAAATTGTTCAATTACATTGCTTGGCTTGATTTACTTTGCTACTGATTACATAATGCCACAGCCTGTTAATCCTATTATAGACTGCACCTATCTATGTGTTTGATACTTAATGTTAAGAATTACATGTTTGCCTGACTTAAATAGCTACTTGTTTGTTTAACTGCTTTGCTGCTGCAACAACGGGTTACAATGATGTTAATAACTACTTTTCAGCATCAAATTGAAACTCTTTAATTCATTGTTTGTTTAACTAGTTTGCTGTTATAACTCCCAGTTGAGATGTTTTGCTAACTTCAACTTTTATGAATCCAATCAGAACTTCAATGGCAAAACAGGTTAGCCCAACATCAAAGAGCGAGGTCCCCATGGACGTTGTATCATCCCACAGCAGTGGCACCAGCCCAATCGTGCATTATGAATTGCCAACTGCTGATGCTCTAGAGGCTAAACTAGTGGTAGAAATAGATTCTACTTCTGCACTTAGAGATGAAGTTGACATGTCGAGGAAGCAAACAACACAATCAGTAGCAGTACTCAAGACAACCATTAAATATTTGGTGGATTTCAAAATGAAGCAAGTTGAGACTAGCCACATTGTTAAGGTCCTGAAGGAAAAAAGGAAATTAAATTCCCACTTGGTAAATCATAGGTGAAATGCTCTTTCCATCGTTGAATAACCTTTGTGTTGTTTGTTCATGTAATCAATCAAACCATTTGTTTTAGAGATCATGTAATAATTGTTTTTTGTTTTTTGTTTTTTGATTTTTGGTTTGTAATTTTATTTGAGCACAAGTTTGTATTAATTGATAAGACTCAGAGACATTTCATTTTGATTGTTGTGCCAGACCTACAAATATGCCAATCGGGCTGAATGTGCATTCAACAATAATAGTAGTATAGATGGACCATAAGTGGCACGCATTGGATAGAGCCAAGATGTTGTAATAGCTTGGCTAAAAAAGGATGCTGTTGTAGAAAAGAGAAGTACAGCGGCCTGGCTTATGTATGTTAGTTGATATTATTGATCCATATACTCTATAAGTGTTTATATGTCTGTTAGTTCTGTACATTCTTGGTTGATTCACTCGGTATTTGAATCTTGATACATCGCTTGTGTACATATCTAAATGGGGGTACACATTATGCTGCTTGTGACATTTGAGTTGGACATGAAGTGTTCCAAATATTCGAATTCACCTTAAACTGGATTCTAGCTTCTTAATTTGAGTATCGGCATTTGTAAACCATATTCATATATGACAGTGAAATACATCTTTGTCGTCCTTTTGAAGATATATAAAAACACACAGAATGATTTATAAAGATTCGTATAGGAATACAAAATGGATTCGAATTTAGTTGCCAGGGTAAATGTGGATGCTTATTGTCCCAAAATTCGAAAGAAGCGGAAAAATGTCCACTCCCACGTCGACTGCCCGAAGCCAAGTGTTGAAATTACTGTCTACCCATTATACGGACAATCCATCGGCCTGATTTCCACTGCTCTAAATAGGGGTAGGATAGTAACTTCAATAAGACGTGACACGACCGCCTCTGAGCCCATTCCGACACGGTGGGCGCCAAACATGGGCGGAAAAACACATTTGATTCAAGCTCGTCCGAAAGACCTCTGTTTCTCCCTCCATTTCCCGATTCATACACGGTGGGCGGCAAAACAAACTCGACTCGGCCGAAATCGATGTAGGAAAATATTTTCAATAGGGGCAGGTTTGTAACTTCACTCAGACATGACACAACCACCCTACCTGTCAGCCCCGTTCATACACCGTGGGTGCCACCATGGGTGCCAACCACCCACTCCTCGTCCGAAATCGCTCTGGGCAAATATTGGCGAGATTCGAGATAACCGTCGTATCCCCAACCGACGAGACGTCCAAATTTTAAACGGGGGCTAAGTTCGTAACTTTCCCATATTTCAGACAGGCGCATCCCAAAAACATGGTTCCCCGTACCTCTCCCTCCATTTTCCCATTCATACACTGTCCGCGCTAGAACACCATCCCCACACCAGCCTCCGTCCGCCACCCATCCATCACCGCCGTCCTCCACCACATCCATCGCCGTCGTCCTCCACCACATCCATCGCCACCGTCCTCCACCATGCCGGAGCGCCTACCAAGACCGCATTGTCCACTGCTAGAGATGGACGTTTCTCATCCACGGCGATGGACCAAGAGCCTTGCATCACGTCCTCTCGCTTCATCGGCGTTGTCGTCCTCTTTGCTGGGGCCGCTCACACGACCTTCTGTTCCACCGCAACTGGACTTATCCCCTGATGCACCTGTCTACCGCCGTAGATCTGCTTCAAGGCCACCGACAGCCATCGCTCCCCCGATGCCTACACGGCACCGCAAGAGAGGTGGTACTTCATATCTCCTCAACTTTTTGATCTCAACCAGAAAATAGATCTTAACTTGGTTACTCTACTTTCTTTTCCGCTCTTAAATTTAGTTCTTAGTTCGAAGCAAACAATGGCTGCTAAATATCATTTCTCCGGTTTCCCCTTTTATGATCACTATCTGATCGAATCGTGCTTATATCATAATCGCCTTTGCTCGACCCATCAAGCTAAACAAGCTTAGTTGTTAAAATACGAATCTGATATTATTAAAACAGATTTGTTTAATTGGTCAGCTAAATGTTCCTAAATTAGTTTCAAAAATGCATGTTTGCCGCTCGGGTGTGTATCTCTGAGGTGCCCATGGTGGGCCGGCCCACCACAGGATTTTGGGTCGTCCCAGCCCCGATTCCCCTCTGTTACTGCTGGCGCTTCGATCTCTACTAGCTTCACCCTTTGCCTCGCTTGGCGACTTGTCGTCCCAGACGGCATGAATCTAGGAGGAGACGCCAGACTAACAGGAGGTCGGAACCGCTTCGCCCAATAGTGTCACCGCTGCAGGCGCGCCATCTTCCTACGTTCCCAGTCCGTTCAGGGCTCAGGCGTGCAACACCCACTAAGCCAACCCGATTTATACTGAGATAAGTCCTCAACACTCATCAGCCACTCCTCATCACCCATTTTCTAATTGATTCATTACTCATTAGGCAGGACTGTCATTAGGGTTTGCTGTGTGCTCAGTGCTACGTGCACTTAATGGTTCAGATGTATTTCAGTAATCTTTAGTACCTGTAAAGTTCACAGGGTTTTCAAAATTCTTGCCCTAGGAATAGACACTAGTCATTTTGGATTGTTGGTCGTAGTGACATTGACCCAGATTACTACTGCAAGCCAGGTTTGTTGAAAATTTTACTTGTCTTTCTTACTCATTCGATATAATATCCAATTATTCACGTCGATTAGTTGCAAACGATAAGTGCTAGACAAACTTCTTGATTCAGATTTTGGACGGCCTCTTACTGCAGTTACAGTTCTGTATACTTGTCCTAGTGAGCTCACAAGTAAATGATTGATTCACTACATCTATGCTTGCCTTGTCATATTTGTTGTCAATATTCTTTTAGGGTGGACCACCCTGTTTCTAAATACTGCAACCGTAGACATGAGTGAATAGTATTTCTCTATGTGACCTCTTCCATCATGTGTGGGAAACGAACACTGCATTGTATGGAAAGAAAGTGTCATTTCCAGCTTTTACATAGGCTTCAATCTTTTACATGGAATACAATCTGCCTACTTGCTTCGTGTCGCACTACCAACACTCCACCGTTGAAGCTAAACATTATGCCACTCATAATTCCTTAGTTTATTTGTTCAAATACAAATTTCATATAATTCTAATGTTCCTACTTCAGTTTTTAAATGTGTATCACTGTTATAGAGACATAAGGGTTTGTATTTACGTGTGTGGTGCAGTCAGTAGCGGTTGGGGTGAACTTTGCATATCAGGGGTTTATAGGGAGACACTCTTGAGTTGAATCTGCAATGCATTCCATAGATAATCTGACTACTTTTTATGTTTTCATGAATCTCAGATTCTGAACAACATCATAATGATTATGAGCTTGCACGCATGAAAAGAATAAAGCAGAACAATGCCATGGCTGTCAAACTAGGCATTAAGGGACTGAAATCAAGTCTGGATGCAATGCAATGCAAGCGCTCTCCACCTCTGATTCATGCTCGAATATGATCCTAACAGTGATTACGAGCTAGAGGAGACCTAAGTCAATGTAGCTCCCTAGTGGAGGAGTCAGAGGAAGATGCCCTATCTTATTCACCCATCAAGGTGCTTGCTCTAACTTTCCAAGGTTATATTTGTTGCACATATCTTGCAACTAATGCTTTGCATTGCTTCTACTTTGTTGAACTACCATTAGGTTAGTTTACACATCGTGTATGTGAATACGGCCTGCCTATCCATTTTCAGTATATATTCCATCTGTCATCATACCATATTTATCCATTCAAATGATGTTCTTGTGTATTAGACGTTCAAAAGGAAGAGGGCGATTGCTGATCGTGGAGGAGCACAAGCAAAGTATTTGGAAAAGGTAGTGGCACCTGATAAATCAAATAGCCCATTAGGTGTAGTTGCAATATCACCTGACCCACAAAACACCCCAACTCTAGCAGACTCTAGCCCTACTACTGGGTCATTTACGATGCCCCAACTCAGCAGACCCCAAGCTGTAGCAAACATTATGATTATGCCGGTGACATAGCACCAGCTCTCTGACGCAAAACCCCATTCCAGCAAAGAGTACACCAAATCCAGTTGCCAAATCCTTTTCAAACCGAGAGAGCCCCAATTGCAGCAAATAGGACCCTGTTCCATTTCTTCCCAGTTTAGAAGACAAAGCTTATATTGTTGTCGGGAACTTTATGCGCATCTTTCCTTCATGGAAAGATTATACCACGAACAGAACAATTTCAGCCTTCCTCCGCAACTTACGCGTAAGTAATGTACTAATGTTATTCATGGTCATTACTGCATATGTTTCGCTAATGTAAGACACAAGATTTCATTCTTTTAAATAGGCGAGGACCAAACTGGATTGTGAAGACGAGCAAGGGTTGGTTGTGCTTTCCAAGCACTCGTTGATGAAGTATCGTTCCTACCTGAGGCAAGCGCACTTCGATGGCAAGCCTCTAAACAAAATTTCTGTAAAGTCTCCGGTGCTACATTTATCCGACGGTGACTGGAATAATCTTGTTACACATTGGTCTCGGCTGTAGCGTAAGGTACTATCTATGATATCACATCACAATTTGAACTACATTTCTGCATTTGCCTTAATGTCTCACTTGTAGGAAAACTGTTAGCAGAAGAACATTCGTTCTCAAGGGACCATGAATCTCGCAACTATCTTGCACAATCGCATTGCTCTTGTGAGTACCTCTTGCCTGTATGACCACACTTACTTTCATAGTTGTTTGATTATGTAGCATCACTGCACATGTTAGCCTCGTTATCGTCCATTTGGTGGACATTATAAGATCCGTATGGACTCTTACATAAATTTATAATCAACCCAATGCTTTTGAAGAGGTTTAGCTCTGCAGTCCTCTTGTACTGAACGTTGTCTATCACTGTACTTACATTAATAGCTACTCCCTCCGTCCCATAATATAAGAACGTTTTGTACAGTACACCAGTGTTCAAAACACTCTTGTATTATGGGAAGAGGGATTGGTTCATTGTGTAGCATTATGTATCTTATCTCCCTCGCCCACCATTTACTAAAAAAGATCAGATCTATATTTAATCTTACCAAAAGTAGAATACATGCACAATGCCGGTCAGTAAGTGTAACCCATTGCTCTTGTCAGTACATTTTGTCCTGTAACGCTTGTACTTCCAGGGATTGGTAGTTGATTATGTAGCATCAATCTGCATCTTATCTTCATTATCCTCTATCCCTTCCAGTATTATCATATCTATAATTACTCTCTACAAAATGTAGAGTACATGCAATGCTTATGAAGAAGATTATGTGCTGAAATTCTTGAGTTATCCTTCCCTTGACATGGACAAGGGCATTATAAAGCTGGTGTTAATTGTTAATGTAAGTCAGTCCTTCTAAAGCCTTTATCCTCAACAGCTGTTTAATTTGCTCATACTCCCTATCGTTTACTGTTGTTTAGTTTGCTGTTTCTACCAAAATGCATGTTCGCAAGAACCGTAAGTTCTATGTTTTACTTGTAAAACCAAATTCCTTATTCATACCATGCACATTACTCAATACTCCCTATATGTATGCTTGTTTTGTGGATCTATAATCCAAAGTGTGGTGAAGCAGCCCACGCTTGCACCTTGTCATCTCCTGTTTTATCTTCTTGATGTGGTGATGATATGAACAACATGCCATGCACATTAACCAAAATAGATACAATGATTTTCTTTGCCCTTCATCTGTGCTTGTTATGTTGACATGGTAATCCAGTAGTGTGGTGAAGCTCCCCGCATTATGAACAATGCCAAATTATGCTATTGGTATTTTGAACTTACTCTTTATTTTCTAATTTGAATATGGATGGAATTGACAGCAGTTATCATCTTTGTTTATACACGTGCAAAACCTGTCATCTCTCTGCTTTGTTTTAGGGTGATATGCCTGATGGCATGCACAAGTCTGCTGAAGGCTGTGCGACAAACCCAACATATATTGCAGCAAAGAAGGCAAAACATCTTGAAGATAGCGAGACAACCCCAAAGTTTTGTCTTGATGCAATGTTCAAGTTACTTGAGACTAGCAGTCAGACAAGCTCACAGAATTCGTTGTCTGAATCGGTTTGACTTCTTCAGTCCCAAGTTCTAGCAGAAAGGCATTCTAAAACTCAACTTTGACTTGAAGTCCTATCTCTAAGAAAGATTGCGGAGAACACCAATGAGAACCTCATCGCTAAACAGCTACACCTGGAAGCTATGACCGACATGCTAGGCCGGTCTCACAGCCTTGCTCAGCAGCTTGCGTAGCAGTTCCCGCGCAAGGCTAACCTTTCTTGAACTGTCTTGGAAGTGGTCTCGGTTCAGTATTATTTTGTTACGCTGCAATGGTGCCCAGTTTTTGTAATCTGCTTCTTTGTTGCGCTTTATGATCACTGGTGGCGAACTTCGATGCCCTGTGGATGCAATATACCATAAATCCTTTAGTGTGTAGTGTAGGTTTATTCTTAGTTACTATGCCGTAATTTCTTTATTGTATAGAGTAGGTTTGTTGTTAATTCCTACTAGTTATTGCCATCATTCGCTATCTGAAAAAAATCAGATGCAGTCGACCGGGCCGAAAGATTCGCCTCTAATAGGCCTGGTGTTTAGCAGGCCACAATTGGGCCGGCCTGCATCTTTCTTGGGCCCGAATGATTTGGGCCTTCACACTTTGCGCGAGGCCCACAACTTACACTGACCAATATTTTAGTTGGGCCTTTTGTGGACCCAGCGCTTAGTTTGGCCCAGGTAGTGTTGGGCCATTAACATGCTGAATATTGTACTGGCCTGTTACAGCCCAGATGAAACCATGGGCCTTTAGCAGGCCGAAATGCATATTGGGCCTCAATTTTCACTAGTCGTCGACGGGCCATCAGCAGGCTGAAATGTAGACCGGGCCTTTCTGGGCCCAGTTATATCACGGGCAGTTACCAGGCCGAAACATATCTCGGGCCTTAGTTGGCCCACTGATATCATGGGCCTTTAAGAGGCCGAAAGCTTAGTACAGACATCAACGGGCCGAATTATGCGACAGGCCTTTAACAGGCCCAAAGTCACGTTGGGCTTAACTGTTGCCACCTTTATCACGGGCCGTTAGTAGGCCCGATGTCCTGTCGGACCATATATGGCCCATGGGCAGCACGGGCCATTCCCAGGCCGAAAGTCACACTGGGATGAAATGGGCCCATGTCTACATCGGGCCTCTAACAGGCCGAAAGTCACTGGGCTGTAATTGGGCCCGAATATTCGGCGAACAATTAACGGGCCAGATCTGGCTTCGGGCCGTAAATGGGCCTTTATTAAGCAGACCGTTATTGGGCTGGCCCACTAGTACCTGAGTAAGTACTACAGGTCTTTGACTGGGCCGACCTTTTTAACCTATATGGGCATCTGTTGGGCCGTGCCACGTGTCGACGTATCATAGGCGCTTTTGGTCCAATGAGTGGATGACATCTGTCCCAACGATGAGCCGACACATGTTTCCTCCAGCCAATGATGATTTTACACATGGAAAATCCCCATTGGTCGGGGCTGTTAACGGGTTATCAGATCCAAAACCGGACCCGATAGCTTAACGGCGTTCCGTTACGGTGGATGCCACCTGTCGGTCACCCTTGACGAAAGCACTTCGCGATGCGACGATTTATCATCATGGAAGTGGACACTCCGTGATGATAATTTTGGTAATGTCATGGAACACTTGTACGACAGCACAGGTATGACTATCTTGATTCTATCATAAATTTGTCATGGATGTACATGCATGACAAAAAGCGTGACCTACTATGACAAACACGTATTATCACGGAAGTGTATTTTTTTTTGTAGTGATTACCCTTACTAACAAGACTTTCAATCCCAGCCACTTGCTCTGGAGAAAAAACTTTACTCACAGTGATCACATCTTGTTCGTCGATGAGGGGAGGAAAATTGACGTTTCCAGCCGGAGTGATGTTGCCTTGACGGTTCTTCTTGAAACTCGAAAGAAACGCTTCCAAATCCTCCTCCTCGCGCTTCTTCTTGAGCGCCTCAAAAGCCTCTTCACGCTGCTTCTTGCGCGCTTCGTAGGCTTGGCGATGTTCATCCGATAGTTCATCAAGACCGGACTTAATGATGTTATCAGCATCAACTTCTGAGGGCTTGGGGAGATTAGACATGGTTGATGATGATTCTTGATCTTTCGTCCCCAACGGAGTCGCCAAAAAGTGTGTTCGCACACGAACACGTCACCGTGTACCTCCAACGCTGAGGGTGATGCACCACAGCTCACGTCGAAGGAGACCCGTCTGGAAGCGCGGTACGCAAGCAATCCGGTGGGCGCTTTTGAGCACCCGAAACCCCACGTGCCCGGGAGGGACCCCGTCTGGATGCACGGCGGCTATGGGCTGCCCTAGGTCGGTTCGCCGGCCCCTAGAGCCTCGAGGATCGCTGCCCTTCAATACGAAGAACGAACGAAGAACGAGAGAGAAAGAACAAGGGAGAGATGTAAAACTAGGCTAAAAAGTAGATGGGTTTTGCGATTGTGTGTTGTTGTTCAATCGGCCATCACCCCTTAGGTATATAAGAGGCGGCTGGACTTCCCGTGCAAGGAAAAGGCTTGGATTCACGTCCAAAACCCTAGTCAAATTTGGATTGGTTTTATCCAAACTTTCCAAAACTGTTCGGTATAAACTGGCTGCACCTTGCGGGTCCTTTTTGTGGCAGTAAACGATCTCGGATGAAAACGAGTGAAAATTAATCTTGACTATTTCGACGAGGCGAACAACTTTCATGTTGAACGTTTTTCGATTCGAGGCCATCTTCAGGGCCAAATCGTTCGCACAAAACGGGATGTCACTCGCTCCACCCATCAGACACATGTCTGGTGGGGCGCGCCATATGTAGCCTTCTGGCAGGGCTGCATTCGAATGGTTCTAACTTTTGCATATGAACTTGGATTGGAATGATTTCTATATTAAAATTGATCTTTTCGACGAGACGAAGACAATCCGTGTAGATCATTTTTCCATACGAGGCAGTCTTGGGGGCATAATCAGCCGAATAGTGTTCTGAATACAAAATCTCGGTATTGCGAACACAACTTCGGCCTTCGAGATGAGATCGGATGGTGATGGCCCAAACATCAAAGTTTCTCCTTTTGACTATATGGAACTTTCTTACTTTGAGCACTTCTCCATTTAAAGCCATCTTAATTAAGGTCCTGGTCGTGCCAAAATCTGGTGTCAACACTTTGCCCCCACTCAGCCCAATATCTTTTGTATTTTTATAAAGCCTGTGTCTAACTCTAAAGAAGCGGCCCATCAAAAAAGAGAGAATTGTTGCAGTGTGCGCTTGTCTCGTCGTTCCCTGCCTAGCGATACAACTTCACATACATGAACGCATGAGAAGGTATTCCTTTTCCCTCAGGGGAAAATGATATGAAATCTCTGACCTCGCCCCTCGCTTGGTTGTGCACTGGCCGCCTCGCCGCTCGCGCAGACGCTGTAGTCAATCGCCGACTTGCCATCGCCTTTCTGTCTGTCCCTTGTGGATTTGGACGATGATGCGGCAGCCTAGTCCCATTGCCAAGTCCCAATTTCGCAATCCCCTAATTCTGTTTGATGGCAAGGTAAGCCGTATATGTCATCTAGGGTTCTCTTCTATGCATTTTTTGTTCCTTTGCAACTCTACGTCAAAAACCATGTAGTCTTATTAACTTATATGTTCTGAAAAGAAAACCTTGTACACGGACTTGAATGATCAGGTCTGTTCAAACAATTTTCAACATGTAAATGTACTCCCTCTGTAAAGAAATACAAGAGCATTTAGATGGCAATATGACAGTCCATTAAACGTTTTAGTTTGAAATTGGAGCGGTTTAGAAAAAAATGAACAACTTCAAGGCGTCTGGACTTCTAATATGACAATTCATTTAACATTTCAGTGATGATTTTATGAGTCATAGCCTGGTTTAATTTGTAGAACAAGGATTTTTAAATTAAGCTCCCTAATGAAGTGATTTAATGTTTTCATGCGGTGATAGATCATCGTGTGATGAAACAAAAGGTAATGTGCTAAAGCTCTTTTCTTTTGTAATACCGACCTTTGTTAGTGTTTCCATTCTCCCTCAATTTGATGTTTATTTTCCTATAGGTTGTAAGTTATATTATTCGAACAATGTGTCAATGTTCTCTTTTGGAACTTCGAAAGAAGATATTGTCATATTGATGTAAGTCATTTCTTCTTAAATGGTTAGTCTTCTCACACTTTTTAATGTACTTCTTACCATGTGAAGAATGTTATGATTATGTCTAGATTTTGGTTTATATGAATGCCTTCCTTGTTGGTTCATGTATATGGCCATACATTCTTGCCCCCTCTCAAGTTTTTTTCCGGGTCCGCCCCTTCTTGATCCCTAGTATCCACTATGTTCAAAGATTGATGTTGCCATGACTTTGCTATGCTTAATGCTTGTCACTAGGGCCCGAGTGCCATGATTTCAGATCTGAACCTATTATCTTTTCATGAATATATGTGTGTTCTTGATCCCATCTTGCAAGTTGTAGACACCTATTACGAGTTATGATCTGCATACCCCAAGGTGACAATAATTGGGATTCTTTCCGGTGATTACCGTAGTTTGAGGAGTTCATGTCTTCATTAAGTGCTAATGCTTTGTTCCGGTTCTCTTTTAAAAGGAGGCCTTAATATCCCTTAGTTTCCTTGTGGACCCCACTACCATGGAAGGGTAGGAAAAAAGATGTCATGCAAGTTCTTTTCCATAAGCACGTATGACTATATACGGAATACATGCCTACATTACATTTATGAATTGGAGCTAGTTCTGTGTCGCCCTAGGTTATGACTGCTACATGATGAATATTATCCAACACAATTATACATCGCTAATCCAATGCCTACAAGCTTTTCACATATTGATCTTTGTTAAGTTAATTTTGTTGTTGCTGCTATTACAATCACTACAAAACTGCTACTATTATTATTGCCACCATTACCGTTACTATCATACTACTTTGCTACTAAATACTTTGCTCAAGATATTAAGTCTTTCAGGTGTGATTGAATTGACAACTCAACTGCTAATACTCGCGAATATTCTTTGGCTCCCCTTGTGTCGAATCAATAAATTTGGGTTGAATACTCTACCCTCGAAAATTGTTGCGATCCCCCATACTTGTGGGTTATCAGATGAGCATGACCATGATCGATCGAGGAGGCCGTGCCGCGGTACGCCACACCCCAACCGGTTGGGGTGGATGAACAGTATCCCATGGAGGCCATAGGTAGTTGCAAATGAACAGTACCTCGTGGAGGGTGGAGGAAGTAGATGTCGGGGGTTGGGTGCGACATATGCCAAAGGATGACTTATCATGGAGGGGGCGAGTAGAACGTCGCTGGTGCCTGGAAACGGGATGAGGCGAAGACATGCCGCCGCTAATCTTACCCAGCTTCGTGGCTCTCCGAGGAGATAACACCCTCTCTCGCTGCTCTGCTTGGGTCTCCGCATGATCACTATGGCAAAAGCAGGTACAAGAGGCTCCTTGAGCTGTTGAGGTGAGGATGGAGAAGGGCTTGGCTTGCTCTTCTCTCCCTCTATGTGTGTGTCTAAGGCTACTAGCTTCCAACCCTTTGCATGGGTGCCCAGGGGGTTTATAGGCCTACCCCGAGGGTAATGGTAATCTGGCTTGGTGTGGGCCCAAGCCGTCAGTCTCTAAGTCGCCGCCTTCTCCGCCGACTCCTGGGGCCCGCCGACTAGCGGGCCCCGCCGACGGTCCAGCATGGGGCTGACAGCCCTTGTCCACCGCGGGCGGGTCTTGCCGGCTGCAGATCACTGTAGCCCTGCTTCTAATGACGCGAGCTTGCTCGTGAGGTTATGGCAACAGTGCCGCCACCCGGCGGGCGATCACTGTTGCCATTCCCTGTCTTGTCTAGTTAATGGCGCGTGGAACCCGGGGGAGGAGCCGGCCGGCTTCCGGAGGCCGTCTCCATCGGGCCCGCCTTTGGGGTGCTCTCGCCGTCTTCGGTACTCCCGCCGATAGGCGGGTCCCGTAGTCTTCGGGTCGTACAGACAGGCCAACGTGGGTACAGGAATCTGCCCACGGTGATGATGTCAAGGCCGGCATGGCTATAGTGCTGCGCCGCACGGAGATCTCCGTTGGTACGGCGCCCTGCAGCCATACCTGCCCTTTATGGATTGGGCGGGGATGGGCCGCGAGGCGGCATTACCCCATAGTCGCCCAGGCGTAAGGCGGTGGAGGTCACGGGCGACTCCGTGTTGCCGGCCTTCTTTGGAGGCGGCGGCTTGGAGTCGGCCTGTCTTGAAGGCGCCCTCGACTCGGCCCAGAGGGGTAGTCGGCCGTCGCTGTTGCCGCCTATCTGAAGGCGGCTCTTCGTCTTGCGGTCTTGAGGGGCGCAGCCTGCCCCGATGTTTCGAAAGGTTCAGGGGCTCGGGTCTGCCTACCCATAGACCATTACTCCGATAGTAGTCCCCGAAGCTGGGGAGGCGCCGAGGGCAGCCCGTCGACGAGCCTCGACAGCTTCATCCCTTCGATGGATCAATCTGGACTCGGCCCGCCGTCTCCATCTGGAGTCGGCTTTGCAGGAGGCCGTCTCGCTCTTCAACGGTTGTGAAGGTCGCAGTGGACCTGGGCGGCGTGCCTGATAAGCTTCCTGGCAGCTGCCTGTCGCGGGCCCGCCACGTGACGCCACGCGGCAGGGCCGGTCTGCCAGCCCACGCGCGTGACAAGACAGGCCCGTCGGGCGGGCTCGCCACTACCACGCCCGGCGCGCAGCGAGCGGATCCGCTGCGGTCGTGGCGGGCGTTGGGCTCCCCGCGCCGTTCTGCGTGCGATAACGTCGTGGGTTAAATCGTGGGGCGCAGGGCGTGGGCGCGCTTGATCCGCACGCCCGCCCTCGGCCGCAGCCCAGCGCCTATAAGTAGGCGGGGAGGAGGCGGCAAGGACGCACGCGCACTCTCTCATCCCCGCTCCCTGCCCCGTCTTCTTCCTCGCTCCTCCGCGCCGAGCCTCGCTCCCCTCTCGCCGCGGAGATGAGCTCTTCATCAGCCGCCGCGCCTCCCACCGCGCGCTTCGGCATGTGGGACGGCTCCGTCATCAACGACGATATGGTGGAGTTCCTTCGGCAGACGCGCCGCATTCCCGGCAGCAACCTCGTGCGAGCCCGCGCCCTGCCGGAGGGCGAGATCACGCCGGCGCCGGAGGAGGGCGAGCGGGTGGTCTTCCGCTCGCACCTCATGCGCGGGTTGGGGCTGCCGGCGAGCGGCTTCTTCCGCGCATTCTTGGAGTTCTACGGGCTCCAGCCGCACCACCTCACCCCCAACACAGTGGTGCTGCTGGCCGCCTTCGCATCCTTATCGAAGGTTTCCTCGAGTTCTCCCACCATCGAGCTATGGGGGAGTTCTTTGCAATGGCTCGGGACCCACATCGCTCGCGTGCCGACTCTGTGCGGCGCGTTCATCTCCAAGAGGAGGCCGGTGGCCGATAATCCTTTCCCTGCCATCCCCCTCATCAAGTCGGTGAAGATGTGACAGCGCTCATATTTCTACGTCAAGAACGTCGCCCCCGACGGCGACTGGGTCAACTTGCCGCCCTACGTGGGCGGCGAACTGGCCGGCCGACCCACCAGCTGGTCCTACAGGGCCCGGACGCTGACTCCCGCAGGCAACGCCGCCCTCGCGCGGCTTTGCGTGATGATACAGTCGGAGGGCCTGACTGGGGCTGACTTGCTGGCCGCCTTCGTGGCGCGCCGAGTCCTCCCTCTCCAGGGCCGCCCTCATCTGATCTGCCAGATGAGCGGCCGCCGGGACCCCAGCCGGATGTGCTCCAAGGACATGCCCCACGCGGAGGTGGTGGACACGGTGAACTTCTTGGCGAACTGCGACCTCAAGGAGGAGTGGCGCTTCGGCAAGGAGCCGTACTCGTGCGCCAATCCCCCGCCGATGGTAAGTCGCCTCTCGCTTCCTTGTTTCCTTCCTTAGCCGGATCCGGCTCTTACTTTTCTTGGTTCTTTCCGACTCAGAATCCTCTCATGCCGCCCTCGACCGGCGCCGCGGGGCCGGCTCGCGAGTTCGTCCCCGATCGGGCGGAGAGCGACGCCGACGACCCCGACTTGGGCGTGGCGGCAGTGGAGACCGACGCCGAAGGAGGGGGAGAGGCCGACGACCTCAGGCCCTCGGCCACCTTTGCAGACTGGCCAGATGACGAAGTCGCCCCCCGCCGCCATCAGAGAGCCGGCCAACCAGGCGCGAGCTCCTCCGCCGCCTTGGGGGGCCAAGGCGGTGCGAAGAAGCGCCGGGCCGGGCCGAGTCAGCCAGGCGGCCAGGCCAAGAGGGTCAGGGGAGCAGCCGCCACGACCCAGCGTGAAGAAGCGGTCGCGAAGGCCAACCGCTTCCGCAAGGAGGTGAAGAAGCCACCGCTGGTCTCTGCGTAAGTATCTTTTCATTCCGTCTTGTTTCCATCCCGTCCGTCTTGGCCAAGTCTTCTTATGTCTTTTTCTCTCATCAGGGCTCCCCTCACTCTGGAGAGGGTCGCTGCCGCCTCCGTCATGGGGTCGGCAGAGACGTCCGCCAGCAGTCGGCGGGTTGACCCTGCGGCCGCCCTCAGGGAGGCACCAGAGCAGAACGCGCAGGAGAAGCGCGACGAGGAGGCGGCCGCCCGTCGAGAGAAGGCGGCGGCAGAGAAGGCGGTCGAAGCCGCTGCCGCGGCTCAAAGGCAAGTCGAGGAGGTCGCGCGTCTCCAGTCGGCGCTGCTCGTCGTTCCTCTGAGGTCAGCGCCACCGCCGCCGGACTTCACGGGGCAATCAGAGGGAGATGGTGGTGAGGCTCCCGTCGCAGGGAGGGGCGGCGAGGTTTCTTCGCCGGGCGCGGCCGCGCCACCTCCGCCGCCTCCGCCGCAGTCTGAAGTCACGCGAGGCAAACAGCCGGCGGGCCCAACGCGTCGCCGACCGATGATGAAGCCGTGGCCCGGCTGCTTCTTCAAGTCGCCTCGCCAGCGCGGCGCCGCCTTGAGAAGGCGGACTCGGCGCCGCGCCCCTTGGAGACCGGCGCCGCCAGCTCGGTGATCCCCGACACTGAAGCGTCGAGCGCCGCACCCACTGGGTGGGTGGGAGGAGGCGGCACGGTCCTGCTGAACACGGCGCTCCTGGACGTCCAAGCAAAGCTACGGGCCGAAGGCGCCGCCCTCCAGAACCTCTCCAAGGCGCACCTGGCGTCGCGCTCTGCCGTGCGGGTAAGTTTTATTTCCAAGTTTCTCTTGATCTTCTCTGTGGGGGCGCGCCAGCGCACCCACTGGGTGTAGTCCCCGAGTTTCGGGTCGGCTGCTGAGCAGGCCGCCCGGAACTTTATTTGCTTACTTCCAAGTCTTTATCTGTGTCTGGGACCCTTGTTACAGGAGTATCACAACCTCCGGGCTACTGCCTTCAACCGCAATGTTGAAGAGCTGAACAAACGGGCTGCCGACCTGGCGAGGAGCCGAGGTGAGTTTTGTTCTTCGCGGGGGCGCGCTTGCGCACCCGCGGGCTGTAGTCCCCGAGATTCGGACGATCGCTAACTGCAGTCGGGCCGGATCTTCCTGGCGACCTTCTTATCTGACGACTTCGCGTCCTTCTTCTTTTGTTCTTCAGAGGCCAACGCCGCTATGCGAGATCGGCTGGGCACGGCCGAGACCGCCCTGCGCGCCAAGGAGGAGGAATGCGGCAAGCTCGCCGCAGAGCGCGACCTGCTGGCCACACAGCTGGCGGAGCAGAGGGAGTTTCTCAAGGCAGCGCAGGCCGAGGCGGAGAAGAAAGAGGCCGCCCTCCTGGCCGAGTTTGAGAGCGAGCGCTCCGCCTGGACCGGCCGAGAGGCGCATCTGACCTCCGGCTTCCATGAAATCGAAGATATCGTTGATGGTAAGTTTGCTTTTACTTTCTATTTTGGGTTGCCGACTATGGGTTAAGCCGGCTTTTGTCTTTTCTAACTTGCTTTTCCTTCTTCCTGGCAGACTTTTTCCCTGGTCATACGCAGCGCCAATCAGGCCATGGAGGCCGAACGCGAGCGCTTGCGGGCGGATGGCGCCAAGATCGCAGCCAACGCCCCGGACCCTTGACGAGCAGCTCTGAGCATTGAAGCTCGTCTGCGGCAGCTCATCGGATGCTGCGCCGTCTTGATGTGCCGGGGCTCGGCGATTGCCGCCTGCGGCTGTGACATGCGGTTCTGCGACTCTCAGCCGAACGCCGATCGACCGGAGGTCGCGGCTAGGCGTCTTGAGGCTTGAAGGCTCGCGCCCGAGCTGGAGCTCGCCGAGCCCTGGAGTTCGTCAAGGCATGGTATCCAGGGCTTGACCTGGACCGGCAGGCCGCGTTCCGGTCAGAAGCCCAGGCGGAGCTGCAGGCCACGGAGGCCGCCCTCATCGAGCGTGCGGCGGCGATCGCCGACTACACGGACACCAGCATCTTCGTCCCGGAGCGGGCTGAAGATGGTGGGGAGGCGCCGCCGGAGTGGTTCTGGATGAACCCGGACTACGGCGAGGACTCGGCGGAGGTGATCAACTCCAGCACCGAGGATGAGGACGAGGCTGAGGACGGAGACGGCATGGAGGCATCAGAAGACGGAGCGGGCGGCCAGCCTCAGCTCGACCGCGCCTCCAGCAATGAGCCGCCCCCTCCAGCCGAGTCGCTGCGGAGATGATCAAGCCGAGATCGCCAGACCAGCCGCCCGGCGCTGACACCGCCACCGCCTCCGGCCTTCCAGCCCCATCCAGCGCTTCTTAAGCCGCTCGCTGGCTTTATTTTATCTGCTTGTTAGTCTTTGAAAGAACTTTGTTAATTAAGACAATTCCACCAAGGGGTGTATTCGAACCTCTGTTCAAGATCCGCCAAGGGCCTAAGTTTATGTAAATATTGTTCTGATTTCATGTTTTCTTGCTCAGTGCTCTTATGGCTTTTCCCTTGCCGCCTTCCCTTAGATGCCGCCTTGCCTGTTGGGCAGCCGCTCTGCGGACTGCCGTCTAGGTCAAGGGCTCGGCTATTTTGAGAAGGCAAGTACTTGGCCATTTTAGAGTCGTTTTAAGCAAGTTGGGTAGAAAGCGGTAAGCTGACCTCTTAAGGGTCGGCTTCATAAAACGGGCTGGGAGCCGGTTTCAACTATGTGTATGCTTTGGGTCCTTAGCCCTTTTTTCGTGTGGGCGCCCGCTCTACCTCACTCCTGCCCGCCAAACAGTCGCTCTGCGAGCTGCAAGCTTCGACGGAGAGGCGGCTTGGGCGCCGCACGCTACTTGTCGGACTTCAGGAAACACTTCATAGCTGAAAAGCGGCGAGTCCCCGGGCCGACTAGTCGAGCCCGGTGCCAAACATCATAATAGAAAAGGTAACATACCCAAGGGCATAATTCTTATCATACAGATAACAAAAAGAGGGCAGTCCCCGAGCTCATCTCGGGGGGCCCGGAGTCTTGGTATTTCAAACACAAAAGGGTAGTGTGGTACATACTGCATCAACTGTAAAATCTCCGGAGGAGATTTGCATTCCATGGTCGCTCTGTCTCTTTGCCGGAGTCGTCCCTCTTGCGTGCTCGGGGCTTCTGAGCATCGATCAAGTAGTAGGAGTCGTTTCCCAGCACTTTACTGATGATGAACGGTCCCTCCCAAGGCGCCGACAGCTTGTGCTGGCCGGCTGTTCGCTGAATCAACCGGAGCACAAGGTCGCCCTCTAAGAATGATCTTGGCTTGACCTTCTTGTTGTAGTAGCAGCACAGGCTCTGCTGGTAGATGCTGGATCGGCTGAGTGCCAGCAGCCGGCCCTCTTCCAGCAGATCGACGCCGTCTTGACGTGCTTCTTCCGCTTCCTCCTTGGTGTACATGCTGACTCGGCGGGAGTCGAACTCTATATCCGTTGGGATGACGACTTCGGCACCGTAGACGAGGAAGAAGGGTGTGAAGCCGGTTGACTTGTTTGAGTCGTCGCAGACTCGAGAGGACGGCCACAACTCCTCAAGCCAGCCAGCGGCGAGCGCTCGATGGTTCGACCAGCGAGGCTTGATGCCGGACAAGATGAGGCCGTTCGCTTGCTCCACCTGGCCGTTTATCGGGGATGGGCAGCGGACGCTAAGTCGGTCGGATGCCTGCGTCAGCGAAGCGGGCGAGGCGCCCTTGGCGAAATTTGTGCCGTTGTCGGTGATGATGCTGTGCGGTACGCCGTACCGAGTCGTGATGTCGGCGATGAAAGTTACTGCCGTAGGACCGTTCAACTTCTTGATGGGTTTGCTTCTATCCACTTGGTGAACTTGTCCACCGCGACAAGTAGGTGAGTTAGGCCACCTCGTGCCGTCTTGAATGGTCCCACCATGTCCAGGCCCCAGACAGCAAAGGGCCAGGCGATGGGGATTGTCTTGGCTGAAGCGGTGAAGCGGCTTGGAGCGGAACACCGCACCTTGCATTTTGAACTAATTCCTTGGCCTCTTGAGGGCGGTCGGCGAAAGAAACCGTGTCGGAAGGCTTTGGCGGCAGAGTGCTCGGAGGCTGCATGATGGCCCTTTTCATACGATGAATGTCTTGAGGATTGCTGGCCTTTCTCGATTCGACGCCTTTTGGTAGACACCGGTGATGCTGCGCCTGACCAGCTCTCTATCTATTATAGTATAGGCTGCCGCTCGGCGTTGCACTTGCCGAGCCAAGGTTTCATCAGTTGGTAGCTCTCCGCTTATCAAAAACTTCAAGATGGGCTGGGCCCATGAGGGTGTTGTTATTTCTTCGACCGCCAGTACTGCTACTTGGACGAGGGCGGCTGGGCTGGGAGGCGGCGGGTTGGAGTCTGCAGCAGCTTGCTGCGTTGGAGAAGTCCCCGGGCCGACTGGCGCAGTCCCTGGGCCGAGTACTGGAGGCTTTGCGAAGGTCGCTGCAGTCCCCGGGCCGGGTTCCGGAGTCCCCGGGCCGGCTTCGACTGCCGCGTTCTTGGGGGCGTCTTCAAGGATTCTAGTGCCGTCTGCCGAGGCTCTGGAGTTGGATCTGCTCTCTTCGGTGGGAGACGGCACAAAAATGGAGTCTGATTCTGGTGACGGTTTGACGGATGGCTTGAGAAGGCGCTGAAGGGCGACGCCGGATGGTATTGCCTGTCGGGTGGAACCGATTCTTGCCAGGGCATCTGCTTGATCATTGTCGTTCCTTGGTACATGGAGGAATTCGCATCCCTCAAAGTATCCACTCAGCTGCTGTACCAGAAAGCGGTAGCTCGCCATGTTTGCATTTTTGCGTCGATCGCCCGGACGGTATTGGACCACCAAGTCGGAGTCGCCATAGCACGGATCCGGCGAATGCCGAGTTCCTTGGCAAGCCGAACCCGTGGATGAGCGCCTCATATTCGGCGACGTTGTTGGAGGCAGCGAAATGGATCTGCAGCGCGTACTTGAGCTTGTCTCCTTTCACGCCGGCTCCCAAGCCAGTGCGCATCTTGGAGCCATCAAAGTGCATCCGCCAATGAGTGGAGTCGGTATTTGGCGGCGAATCTTGGTCTCGGCCCGGTCGGCGAAATCGGCGATGCTTGTGACTTGATGGCGGTGCGGGGCTGGTAAAGATGGTGTAGGGGCCAACTCTATGGCCCACTTGGCCACTCGACTGAAGCATCTCGGCTTCGATGATCTCTGCTAGTGGGGCCGTGCAAACCACGGTGATTGAGTGCACTTGAAAGTAAGGATTCAACTTCTTGGCGGCAAAGTGCACGCCGTAACACATCTTCTGGTAGTGGGGGTAGTTCTGCATGGAGGTTGACAGTACCTCGCTCGGGTAATATCTTGGTCTCGGACCAATGGCGCCTTGCCCTCCTCCTTGCGTTCAACCACAATAACTACTGCCACTACCCGGCTGGTGGCGGCAATATACAGGAGCATGGGCTCCTTTGGAGTCGGAGCCGCCAGCACTGGGGGAGTAGCCAACATTCTTTTCAACTGGAGAAAAGCTTCATCCACCTTGGAGTTGCATTCGAAGAAGGTGGTCTTCTTCATAAGTTGGTACAGAGGAAGGGCTTTCTCGCCAGCCGGTGATGAATCGATGATAGGCGTAAGCAGCGGTGAACTTCGCACATCCAGCGGTCGGCGGGCACTTCCATTCTCTCAATTGCCTTGATCTTCACGGGGTTGCACTCTATGCCGCGTTCGGATACCAGGAAGCCGAGGAGCTGGCCGGCCGGTACTCCGAAGACGCATTTCTCTGGCTTGAGCTTGATCTGGAATCGGCGCAGGTTTTCAAAGGTCTCCTTGAGGTCTTCCAACAGTGTTCCTCGCCTCTCCGTCTTCACCACCACGTCGTCCACGTAAACGTGGGTGTATCTGCCGAGCTGCTTGAGGAGGCACTTCTGCATGCAACGCTGAAAGGTGGCGCCGGCATTCCTCAAGCCGAACGTCATGGTCAGGTAGCAGAAGGCTCCAAATGGAGTGATGAAGGCGGTCTTCAATCTGTCTGCCGGGTTCAACTTAATCTGGTGATATCCTGAATATGCATCTAAGAAGCTCAACAGCTCACATCCGGCTGTGGAGTCTATCACCTGATCAATTCTGGGTAGAGCGAACGGGTCCTTGGGGCAGGCTTTGTTGAGGCTTGTGTAGTCAATACACATCCGCCACTGCTTGTTCTTCTTTAGTACCAGGACCGGGTTCGCCAACCACTCTGGAAAGAAAACTTCCATGATGAAACCAGCTGCAAGGAGCCGGGCTATCTCTTCTCCAACAACTCTTCTCTTCTCTTTTGACAGGCGGCGCAAGGGCTGCCTGACGGGCTTCACATCAGGTCATACATGTAACTTGTGCTCGGCGAATTCCGTCGGTACACCTGGCATGTCTTTAGGGGACCATGCGAAGATGTCCCGATTCTCATGGAGAAAATCGACGAGCTCGCCTTCCTATTTGCTGTCGAGGTTCGCACCTATGACAGCGTATTTCTCTGGGTGCTCCGGGTCCAAGGGTATCTTCTTGGTTTCTTTGGCCGGTTTGAACGAGCCCTCCGCTTCTGGCTCCTTGGGGTCGGACGACATTTCTGGCTGCTTGCCGGCCATCGTCACGACCCGATCCAGGAGCCGCTTCTCGGCCACGATCACAAGGGACTCGGCTAGCCGGCTGCTTTCAGTGCTTGTGATCGACTTTACGTAGTCGCCGGCTACGGTCGAGATCCCTTGGAACTCGGCATCTTCATCTTGAGGTAGGCATAGTGGGGACCGCCATGAACTTGGCCAAAGCAGGTCGGCCAAGCAAGGCATGGTAGGGGCTCTCGAGGTCCACCACTTGAACAGACGGCTCTCGTGAAAGTGATCCTTGTTCCCCAAAGAGGGCGTCTATCGAAATCTTGCCAATTGGGGAGGCGGGAAAGGCCGGTACAATTCCGTGGAACACAGTCCGACTATCTTTGAAGCTGCCTCGCTTGATTCCTAACTTCTCCATCGTATCCTTGTATAGGATGTTGATGCTGCTGCCTCCGTCTATCAGTACTCGCGAGAAGCGAGCGACCCGCCTATCCGTGGCAAGGGTGGCTCCCAAGACCAGGCGTGGGAGCACAGGTTCGCATCACCTCACAGGTGATCGGTAGCGACTCGGTGATGGGCTTCTTGGACCAGTGCATGAACTCTGGGGCATCTGATGCCACGGCATTCACCTCTTGCTGCTGCTGCCGCCTGGTGCGGCAATCATCTGCCACACTGGTAAACACGACATAAGCGCCTTACTCTTCGGGGTAATCGTCTTGTCTCAGCCCGGTGGCGGACAACCGACTCTTTGGGCGGTGGTGGAGGCGGCGGCCCAGCAGTCGGAGGAGGGGCAAGGTCGTCTCCCTTGGCGATCTTGGTGAGCCAGTGGCACTTTCGGGTGGTGTGGTTTGACGGATTCGCGCCGCTGTGGAACTTGCAGGGTCCGTCCAGAGTCTGCTCGTAGGAGAAGGCCGGCAACCAGTTGGACTTGCCGCCTTTCTGCCGCTTGGCAGGAGGCTGCCCTTCTGGCTGCTGGTCTTCGACTGTCGCCACCTGCCGACTGTTGGAAGTCGGCTGTAGGGCCTTGCGCTTGTAATCATTCTGCTGCTGCTGTCGCCGGCTGGCATCGCCGGCTGGAGTTCTGGGAGCATGAGGAGCTACTTTGCCAGTCGCACTGACTTCGATCTCCGCCTTCATGGAGGAGTCGGCAGTGGCGTATTTATCTGCTATGACTAGCAGCTCGTCGAGGGTCTCCGGCTCGTCGCAAAGGAGCTTGTGCTTGAGGAGGTGCCTTCTCGCACCCGCGGTGAAATACTCGATTACTGCACCTCGTGCACTCCTTCACAGGAGTTCGGAGCTTCGCCCAGTAGCGTGAGGTAGTCGCGAGTGGACTCATTGGGGCCTTGCACGCACAAGGACAGCTGACGAGGCTTGGGAGGTCGCTTGTATGTGCTTTTGAAGTTGCGGACGAAGGCCTCGGTGAAGTCGACCCAGCCGTTGATGCTGCGGGGCTTCAAGCTGTTCAACCATGTCCGGGCCGTGCCCTGGAGCATGAGGGGAACATACTTTACAACAACATGCTTGTTGCCGTTCGCTATGCTGACGGCCGTGGAGTAGTCCACCAGCCAGTCCTCCGGCTTCACGGAGCCGGTGTATTTGGGCGTGTCTCGGGGGAGTGTGAATCCTCGGGGGAAGGGCTCATCGCGGATGCGGGGTCCGAAACAAGGTGGGCCCAACTCATCTTCTTCTTCTAGCGCCAGGGATCGGTGAAGTCGCTCGATCCGGTGGCGGGCGTCGTTCTCGCCGACTCCCTCGCAGCAGCCAAGGCGGTCGCCGAGAGTCGGATGCTCGACGGGCGGCGGGGAGACTCACCTTTCTCTTCGGGGAGGCGGAGGCTGATAGTCGTCCCGCCACTCTACCACCCTGGGGCGGTTGTCTTCGTCGCGTTCGATGGAGAGGTGAGTCCGGCTATGGCTGACAGCCGGATCCTGGTTCTTTCTTCCGCGGACGCCGCCAGTCGGCGTCCGAGATGTCGCGCCTTGATCTCGGCGGGGAGGCAAGTCGCCGTGTTGTCGTCGTGGCGCCTCCGTTCGCAGCCGGCCGTCTTCTTGCGCGGCGGCGTCGAGGAGCTGCTGAACTTCGCTCAATCATCGGCGGCGCTCCTCGCCTTCGAAGTTATCCAGCTCGTCGCGCTGCTGCTCAGGCAGCGAATATTCTCGCTGGCGTGGCGTATACAGGGTGGCGGCCCCAAACAGACTGGCGAGGGTCGCACCGCGCTGTCGGACCGCGCCTAGGCGGCTAGGCCCAGTCGGAGCCGGCGAGCCGCCCACGGCGCGATCCATCTCGCGCTGATAGGCTTCTGACAAGCGTCTCACGCTTGCCAGCTTCTGTGCGCCCTCGAGGAGCTGAAGGCGGCGCGCCTCCAGTGTTTCGGCATCGGCATCCTCTGGAATGGAGGCGGTCAAGTCTTGCAGAACGGTGTCGAGAGGGTCACGAGCCCCCGCACCGGAGGGCTCGCCATGACTGATGACGAGTACCTCTGCGACGGTGCTCCCGCCGCTCTCCGCGCGAGGGAGAGGCTCGTCGTAGACCACCACGTTGGTGGGGAACGCGTCGAGCGACGCGGTGTCGGAATCGACCAGCATCGGGTCGGTGGAGCCTACGGACTCCAGGTCGGCGGCGGGCTTGCCGTCGACGTGAAGCTGCTCGAGGAGGCCCGCGAGGAGGCTTTCGGGGCCGCCCGTGCCTGCGTCGGATGCAGGCTCGTCGGAGAGGCGAACCTCGCCGACAAGTTCGGCGAGCAACTTGCCGCAGGGCGATCTCAGCGCCACGCAGCGTCGTGGCGCTAACTCCATCTGGCGTCTTGGCTGGCTCGCGCCCGCCAGGAAGGAAGAGGTTCCGTCGAGCGAGTCTCGAGACGGCGGTGCACCAGGCCCCACGGTGGGCGCCCAATGTCGGGGGTTGGGTGCGACATATGCCAAAGGATGGCTTATCATGGAGGGGGCGAGTAGAACGTCGCTGGTGCCTGGAAATGGGATGAGGCGAAGACATGCACGCCGGCGAATCTTACCCAGCTTCAGGGTTCTCTGAGGAGATAACACCCCTACTGCTGCTCTGCGGGGTCTCCGCATGATCACTATGGCAAAACGGGTACAAGAGGCTCCTTGAGCTGTTCGGGTTGAGGATGGAGAAGGGCTTGGCTTGCTCTTCTCTCCCTCTATGTGTGTGTCTGAGGCTACTAGCTTCCAACCCTTTGCATGGGTGCCCCAGGGGGTTTATATAGGCCTACCCCCCGGGGGGTACAATGGTAATCCGGCTTGGTGTGGGCCCAAGCCGTCAGTCTCTAAGTCGCCGTCTTCTCCGCCGACTCCTGGGGCCCGCCGACTAGCGGGCCCCGCCGACGGTCCAGCATGGGGCTGACAGCCATTGTCCGCCACGGGCGGGTCTTGCCGGCTGCAGATCACTGTAGCCCTACTTTTAATGACGTGAGCTTGGTTGTCAGGTTATGGCAACAGTGCCGCCACCCAGCGGGCGATCACTGTTGCCATTCCCTGTCTTGTCTGGTTAATGGCGCGTGGAACCCAGGGGGGGGGGAGCCGGCTTTGGGGTGCTCTCGCCGTCTTCGGTACTCCCGCCGACAGGCGGGTCCCGCCGTCTTCGGGTCGTACAGACAAGCCAACGTGGGTACAGGAATCTGCCCACGGTGATGATGTCAAGGCCGGCATGGCTACGATCTTTGCGCCGCGGAGATCTCCGTTGATGCGGCGCCCGCAGCCATACCGCTCTTTATGGATTGGGCGAGGATGGGCGAGGCGGCATTACCCATAATCGCCCGGCGTAAGCGATGGAGGTCACGGGCCGACTCGCGTTACCGGCCTTCTTTGTCAGCGGCTTGGAGTCGGCTGTCTTTGGCGGCCCCAGGACTCGGCCCAGAGGGGTAGTCGGCCGTTGCTGTTGCCGCCTATCTGAAGGCGGCTCTTCGTCTTGGGGTCTTGAGGGGCGCAGCCTGCCCCGATGTTTTGAAAGGTTCAGGGGCTCGGGTCTGCCTACCCGTAGACCATTACTCCGATAGTAGACGATGATGAACATTAGCCCGTGGAGTCCTGTTTTGCGGTATGCACACCCCTTATGATGAACATGACCCCCGTTTTGACCGTAGGCGGTTGGAGGGAAGTCTGTTTCATCCGTTTTGCGATAGACTACAACCCTCCCGATGAACAGGACCCTGTTTCGACCATAGGCGGTTGGAGAGAAGTCTGTTTTGTCCATTGTGTGGCATGCCAGACCCCTCCTGATGAACAAGACCCCATTTTGACCGTAGGCGGTTGAAGAGAAGCCCGTTTCCTCTGTTTTGTGGTATGCCAGACCCTGAGCCGGTGGGGTCGAAGAACAGGACCCCGTTTCGGCTGTTCCATCCAAGCCGGTTGGCTCCTGATGAACATGACACATTCTGACCCAGTCGCTTGGCTCCCGATGAACACGACATTGTGTTCTCCGTTCCGACCCAGCCGGATGGCTACTGATGAAGAACATCGTTGCTGTGTGCCCCCGCCGTCGCCTCTCGATATACACAAGCCCTGGCCGTACGTATGCGCGACTACGTGTTCGAGACCCCGCCCGTATGTACGCATGTGGCCGTGTTTTTTGCAGCATGGATGTACGTACATGTACACGATTTAGAAGGGACTGTGTGACATGCTATGTCGGGGGCTCTAGTACGACACGTGCAACTCCTTACTTGACACAGTTCATCATCGCAGAGAGACCGATCGACCAGTATATATGTACACGTTCGCGACTAGACATATAACGTTACGTACGCTTCGACTGGGTGGGTCCTAACTGTCAGGGGCATAAGGAAACAATTCCTTGCGTACGAAGATATAGCTGGTGGGTCCCAACATTAGGGGGAGGAACCATTTTTTTGGCACGTAACAAGGAGGCATGTGAAGATGTCTGATGGGTCCCAACTATCAGGGGGAGAAAGCCTTTTTCCGCACGTAATAAGGAGGCACTTCCTTGCGTGCGAAGATGTAGCTGGCTGGACCTCTTGTGCGTAATAAGGAGGTGCAACCATGGACCTCTTGGGTCCCAGCTGTCATCCTCTCCACGTACAGTTCTCTTCCGATGGTTATCGTTCGTCGACCACATTGACGACGCCGTTCCTTAATGGAAATTGAAATCCAATGTTTCCTTCTTTCATGTCAATAATTGCACGAATCGTTCTAAGGAAGGGTCTACCAAGAATAATGGGGCATGTAGGATTGCAATCTATATCAAGCACAATAAAATCTACGAACACATAATTCCTATTTGCAATAATAAGAATAGCATTAATTATTCCATAGGTTTCTTAATAGTGGAATCCGCTAAGTGCAAATTTAAAGAACAATCATCAAGTTGATGGAAACCTAGCACATCACATATAGTTTTTTGAATAGTGGAAAGGCTAGCACCCGAATCACACAAAGCATTGCACTCATAATCTTAATCCTAATAGTAGGTTCCCATTCATCATAAAGCTTTCTAGGGATTGAAACTTTCAACTCAAGTTTTTCCTTCAAAAGAGTTCATCATAGCATCAACGATATGTTTAGTAAAAGCTTTATTTTGATTATAAGCATGAGGTGAATTAAGCATAGATTGTAACAAGGAAATACAATCAATCAAAGAACAATTATCATAATTAAAATCCTTGAAATCCAAAAGAGTGGGCTCATCACTAGTTAAGGTTTTGACCTCACCAAACCCACTTTTATCAAATTTTTCATTAAGATCTTCACCCTACAAATTATTGGGACGCCTTCTAGCTAAAGTTGACTCATCTCCAATCCCTTCTTTATCAAATTTTATATTAGCAAACAAATATTCAATAGGAGTCACACCAATTACTCTAACATCTACATCATGATTCAAGGATTCAGGTTTAGAGGCCATCCTATTTATTAACATAGTTTGTTTATCGGAAATTTGACCTACTAAACTTTCAATATGAACGAGTTGAGATTTAAGACCAATGACTTCCTTATTAACATCATCAAGCTCCTTATTGATATACTCAATCATAGTAGGTTGTTCCTTAAGCTCGTTCCTGAAGAAACTATTATGCTCAAATTGCAAATACATGAAGCCTTTTGCATTATTTTCAATCTCTTCCAACTTTCTATGATAACGCTCAAGATTTTTAAATTGATACATTATGACAAAGCAAGCAATCTAGCACACAAGCAAACAAAAAGACGAACGAAAAGAGGGAAAATAAAAAGGCAAATGTTTTTGTGTTTTTATAAAAACGTTTTTAGAAGTGGGGGAGATTAAAACGAGAGGCAAATGGCAAATAATTTAAATTAAAGAGATGACATTTTATGATGGGTACTTGGCAGGCTTGATGTAGATCCTCCCCGGCAATTGTGCGAAAAATTCTTCCTGCTACTTCTTGAGCTTGCGTTGGTTTTTTCCTTGAAGAGGAAAGGGTGATGCAGCAAAGTAGAGATATGTATTTCCCTCAGTTGAGAACCAAGGTATCAATCCAGTAGGAGGAACACACAAGTCACCAATGGTTGCACCTACACGAACAAGCAAATACTTGCACCCAACGCGATAAAGGGTTGTCAATCCCTTCATGGTTACTTGCAAGGATGAGATCTGATATGGATAGGTATAAAAGATAAACAAAAGTGCAAAATAAAGTAAAGGTAAATAAATTTTATCAAGGTATTTTGGGGTTTAGATTTTTTAGATCTGAAAATAATATGATAAAAGATAGACCTGGGGGCCATAGTTTTCACTAGAGGCTTCTCTCTTGACGATATAGTGGGTAAACAAATTACTGTTGAACAATTGATAGAAAAGCGCAAAGATATGACGATATTGAAGGCAATGATCATGAATATAGGCATCACGTCCATAACAAGTAGACCGACTCCTGCCTGCATCTACTACTATTACTCCACACATCGACCACTATCCAGCATGCATCTATTGTATTAAGTTAACAAGAACGGAGTAACACCTTAAGCAAGATGACATGATGTAGAGGGATAGATCCAATCAATATGAACAAACCCCACATTTTTATCCTTAATGGCAACAATACAAATACATGTCATGTCCCCTTCTCTCATTGGGAATAAGCACCGCAAGATTGAACCCATTACAAAGCACCTCTCCCATGGCAAGAAAAATCAATCTAGTTGGCCAAACCAAATCAATAGATCGGAGAGAAATACAAAGCTATCTTAATCACGCATAAAAGAGTTCAGAGAAGACTCAAATAATATTCATAGATAATCTGATCATAAATCCACAATTCATCGGATCTCAACAAATGCACCGCAAAAGAAGATTACATTGAATAGATCTCCAAGAACATCGAGGAGAACATTGTATTGAAGATCAAAGAGAGAGAAGAATCCATCTAGCTACTAGCTATGGACCCGTAGGTCTATGGTAAACTACTCACACATCATCGGAAGGGTAGCAAGGTTGATGTAGAAGCCCTCCATGATCGAATCCCCCTCCGGTGGAGTACCGGAAAAGGCCACAAGATGGGATCTCATGAGGACAGAAGCTTACGGCGGCTAAAAAGTATTTTTGGTGTGCCCTCTGGTATATTGGGAATATTTTGGTATTTATAGAGCAAGATTAGGGTTAGAGGAGCATTAGGGGGCCCACAAGCTTGGGCGCCCTCCCCTAGGGCGCGCCCTCCAAGCTTGTCGCCAACTTGTGGCCCCTCTAACCTCCTCCTGAAGGTTCCTGGGTGTCTTCTGGTCCAAGAAAATGCTCAAAAAGTTTTGTTAATTTTGGACACAGTTTGGTATTGATTTTTGATAACCCACAAGTATATGGGATCAGTTGCAACCTCTTTCGATAAGTAAGAGTGTCGAACCCAACGAGGAGCTAAAGGTAGAACAAATATTCCCTGAAGTTCTATCGACCACCGATACAACTCTACGCACGCTTAACGTTCGCTTTACCTAGAACAAGTATGAAACTAGAAGTACATTGTAGGTGTGATAGGATAGGTTTGCAAGATAATAAAGAGCACGTAAATAAAAACTAGGGGTTGTTTAGACGAATTAACAGTTAAGTTAGTATAGCGAGTGTGGAAAAGTGGTGGTAGGAGTTGTGGAATTGTCCCTAAGCAATTGACTACATTACCAGAGCGGTAATCATTATTGCAATTTTATATGAGGGAGAGGCATAAGCTAACATACTTTCTCTTCTTGGATCATATGCACTTATGATTGGAACTCTAGCAAGCATCCGCAACTACTAAAGATCATTAAGGTAAAACCCAACCATAGCATTAGAGTATAAAGTCCTCTTTATTCCCATACGCAAACAACCTACTTACTCGGGTTTGTGCTTCTGTCACTCACGCCACCCACCATAAGAAAATCATGAACATATTGCAAACCCTATAGCGGGGATCCCTCATGCTTGCTCGACACGGAGAGCACCATAGGACAACACCAATATTAAAACATGCAACTCAAACCAATCATAGCAATTCACCAATCACCAATAGGACAAAAGAATCTACTCAAACATCATAGGATGGCAACACATCATTGGATAAAAATATGAAGCATAAAGCACCATGTTCAAGTAGAGGGTGAAGGAAATATGCCCTAGAGGCAATAATAAAGTTGTTATTTATATTTCCTTATATCATGATAAATGTTTATTATTCACGCTAGAATTGTATTAACCGGAAAACTTAGTACATGTGTGAATACATAGACAAACAGAGTGTCCCTAGTATGCCTCTACTAGACTAGCTCGTTAATCAAAGATGGTTAAGTTTCCTAACCATAGACATGTGTTGTCATTTGATGAATGAGATCATATCATTAGAGAATGATGTGATGGACAAGACCCATCCGTTAGCTTAGCATAATGATCGTTTAGTTTTATTGTTATTGCTTTGTTCATGACTTATACATGTTCCTATGACTATGAGATTATGCAACTCCCGAATACCGGAGGAACACCTTGTGTGCTATCAAACGTCACAACGTAAATGGGTGATTATAAAGATGCTCTACAGGTGTCTCCAATGGTGTTTGTTGAGTTGGCATAGATTGAGATTAGGATTTGTCACTCCGTGTTTTGGAGAGGTATCTCTAGGCCCTCTCGGTAATGCTCATCACTATAAGCCTTGCAAGCAATGTGACTAATGAGTTAGTTGCGGGATGATGCATTACGGAATGAGTAAAGAGACTTGCCAGTAAGGAGATTGAACTAGGTATGATGATACCGACGACCGAATCTTGGGCAAGTAACATATCGATGACAAAGGGAACAATGTATGTTGTTATGCGGTTTGACCGATAAAGATCTTCGTAGAATATGTAGGAGCCAATATGAGCATCCAAGTTCTGCTATTAATTATTAACCAAAGATGTGTCTCGGGTCATGTCTACATAGTTCTCGAACCCGTAGGGTCCGCACGCTTAACGTTCGATGACGATTTGTATTATGAGTTATGTGATCTGATAACCGAAGTTTGTTCGGAGTCCCGGATGAGATCACAGACATGACGAGGAGTCTCGAAATGGTCGAGACATAAAGATTCATATATTGGAAGGTTACATTCAGACACCGGAATGGTTCGGGTCATTTCGGATAAGTTTCGGAGTACCGAGGGTTACCGGAACCCCCCCGGGAAGTTCATGGGCCTTCATGGGCCTTAGTGAAAAGGAGAGGAGGGCCACAAGGGAGGCCGCGCGCGCCCCTCCTTGGCCGGCCTCCTCCTCATCCCCTCCTTTATATACGCGGGAGGGGTACACCCCAAAAGACACACAAGTTTCTCTTAACCGTGTGCGGTGCCCCCCTCCATAGTTACACACCTCGGTCATATCGTCGTAGTGCTTAGGCGAAGCCCTACGCCGGTAACTTCATCATCACCGTCGCCACGCCATCGTGCTGACGAAACTCCCCCTCGTCCTCAACTGGATCAAGAGCCCGAGGGACGTCATCGAGCTGAACGTGTGTTGAACGCGGAGGTGCCGTACGTTCGGTGCTAGGATCGGTCGGATCGTGAAGACGTACGACTACATCAACCGTGTTGATATAACGCTTCCGCTTTCGGTCTACGAGGGTACGTGGACCCACTCTCCCCGCTCGTTGTTATGCATCTCTTAGATAGATCTTGTGTGATCGCAGGTAAAATTTTGAAATACTGCATTCCCCAACAGAGGGTACAGTGGGTTGCAGGAGAGTGGACCGCTGAATATAGATGGGGGAGTGTGATGAAGATGTTGGGGAAAATTATGGAGGTGTTGGTGTAGATCAACGTCAGACGATGATTGCCCCGGCAGTGTTTCGGCCCCACCGGGAGAGAGGGGGAGAGAGCCCCGCTTCTTCTTCGTATTCCTTGACCTTCCTCCTAGATGGGATAAGGGTTTCCCCTCTATTCCTTGGCTTCCATGGCGGCGGAGGGCCGGAGCCCCTCCAAGATTGGATCTCTCTCTCTGTTTCCTTCTATTTCTGCGCTCCCAGATTTTGCCCTTTCACCGTTTCTTAAATTCCCGAAGATTCGTAACTCCGATTAGGCTGAAATTTTAACATGATTTTTATCCGGATATTAGCTTTCTTGCGCCAGAAGAAGGGAACCAACTGCCTTACGGAGTGGCCACAAGGGCCCAAGGTGTGCTCCTCACCCTTGTGGGCCCCTCGGGCATCGGCTCGAATTGATTCTTTTTCCCAAAAATCACATATATTCCAAAAAAAATCTCCGTAAGTTTTTATCCTGTTTGGACTCCGTTTGATATGGATTTTTTGCGAAACAAAAAGAACATGCAACAAACAAGAATTGGCACAGGGCACTGGATCAATATGTTAGTCCCAAAAATAGTATAAAAGTTGCCAAAAGTATATAAAAGTTCTAGAATATTGGCATGGAACAATAAAAAATTATAGATATGGTGGAGACGTATCAACATCCCCAAGCTTAATTCCTAATCGTCCTCGAGTAGGTAAATGATAAAAAAGATATTTTTTGATGTGGAATGCTACCTAGCATAATCTTGATCATATAATCTAATCATGGCATGAATATTAAGACACGTGTGATTCAAAGCAATAGTCTATCATTTGACATTAAGACAATAATACTTCAAGCATACTAATAAAGCAATCATGTCTTTTCAAAATAACATGGCCAAAGAAAGTTATCCCTACAAAATCATATAGTCTGGCTATGCTCCATCTTCACCACACAAAGTATTTCATCATGCACAACCCCGATGACAAGACAAGCAATTGTTTCATACTTTTCATGTTCTCAAGTCTTTTCAACTTTCACGCAATACATGAGTGTGAGCATGGATATAGCACTATAGGTGGAATAGAATATGATGGTGGAGGTTGTGTGGAGAAGACAAAAAGGAAGAAAGTCTCACATCAATGTGGCTAATCAACGGGCTATGGAGATGCCCATCAATTGATGTCAATGCGAGGAGTAGGGATTGCCATGCAACAGATGCACTAGAGCTATAAGTGTATGAAAGCTGAAACTGAAACTAAGTGGGTGTGCATCCAACTTGCTTGCTCATGAAGACCTCGGGCATTTGAGGAAGCCCATCATCGGAATATACAAGCCAAGTTCTATAATGAAAATTCCCACTAGTATATGAAAGTCATAACTCAAGAGACTCTCTATATGAAGAACGTGGTGCTACTATGAAGCACAAGTGTGGTAAAAGGATAGTAGAATTGCCCCTTCTCTCATTTTCTCTCATTTTTTCATTTTTTTTATTTTTTCTTCTTTTTTTGGGCCTCTCTTTTTTGGCCTTTTTTTCGTCCGGGGTCTCGTCCCGACATGTGCGGGAATCATAGTCTCCATCATCCTTTCCTCACTAGGACAATGCTCTAATAATGATGATCATCACACTTTTATTTACTTACAACTCGATATTACAAATCGGTACTGGAACAAAGATATGACTCTATATGAATGCCTCCAGCGGTGTACCGGGATGTGCAATGATCTAGCATAGCAATGACATAAAAAAAACGGACAAGCCATGAAAACATCATGCTAGCTATCTTACGATCATGCAAAGCAATATGACAATGAATGCTCAAGTCATGTATATGATGATGATGGAAGTTGCATGGCAATATATCTCAGAATGTCTATGGAAATGCCATGATAGGTAGGTATGGTGGCTGTTTTGAGGAAGATATAAGGAGGCTTATGTGTGACACAGCATATCATATCATAGGGTTTGGATGCACTGGAGAAGTTTGCACCGACTCTCGAGGTGAGAAAGGGCAATGCACGGTACCGAAGAGGCTAGCAATGATGGAAGGGTGAGAGTGCGTATAATCCATGGACTCAACATTAGTCATAAAGAACTCACTTACTTATTGCAAAAGTCTATTAGCTATTGAAACAAAGTACTACACGCATGCTCCTAGGGGATAGATTGGTAGGAAAAGACCATCGCTCGTCCCCGACTGCCACTCATAAGGAAGACAATCAAAAACAAATCATGCTCCGACTTCGTTACATAACGGTTCACCATACGTGCATGCTTCGGGAATCACAAACCTTAACACAAGTATTTCTACCAGCCCACAATTACTCACAAGCATGTCTCTAATATCACCATCTTTATATCACAAAACTATCGCAAGGAATCAAACATATCATATTCGGTTATCTACAAGTTATGTAGGATTTTATGACTAACCATGTGAATGACCAATTCTTGTTGACTCTCTAAATAGATATAAGTGAAGCAGGAGTGTTCAATTTTTTCTACAAAAGATATGCCCACGCTCTAACAAATATAAGTGAAGCAAAAGAGCATTCTGCACATGGCGGTTTTCTATGTGTAGGAAAACAAGCAATCCAAACTTCAAATGATATAAGTGAAGCACATGAAGCATTCTATAAAGCCATACTCAAAAGATATAAGTGAAGTGCAAAGAGCATTCTATAAATCAACCAAGGACTATCTCATACCAGCTTGGTGCATTTATTAAAAGAAAAATAAATAAATAAATAAAAGCACTCGACGCTCCAAGATTTACGCATATCATGTGACGAATAAAAATATAGCTCCAAGTAAAATTATCGATGATCGTTAGAAGAAAGAGGGGATGCCTTCCAGGGCATCCCCAAGCTTAGTTGCTTGGGAGTCCTTGAATATTACCTTGGGGTGCCTCGGGCATCCCAAGCTTAGGCTCTTGCCACTCCTTATTCCTTCATCCATCGTGATCTCACCCAAAACTTGAAAACTTCAATCACACAAAACTTAACAAAACCCTCGTGAGATACGTCAGTATAATAAAGCAAATTACCACTTTAAGTACTATTGCAAACTCATTCATATTTTATTTTTGCATTGTAGCTACTGTATTATAACTTTTCCATGGCTTATACCACCGATACAATCGATAGTTTCATCAAAACGAGCAAAACAATGCATCAAAAATAGAATCTGCCTTAAACATGACAGTTTGTAATAATTTCTATAGAAGTACTGTTCAAAAAGTTTTAGAAACATTAGGAAAAAATAAACAATTTCTACAGAAGTACTGTTCAAAAAGTTTCAGAAACATTAGATGTTCCAGTAAAAAATGAAAATTCACGCGCTACAGCCAAAGTTTCTATTTTTGCACTGCACAAACCAAACAAGCAATCTAATCATCCTAAATGAAAATCTTGGCACATTCTTTTTATAATACAATGGATTTATACAAGCGGATACTTATTTTTGTTGAAAAGTTTCTGTAATTAAGAATCACAAAGTTTCCATGGGCATGAACAAAGTTCAAGGCATGCTCCCACTTTAACAATGCTCGTCTCTCTCACTTTCACTTTTCTTTTGGAAAAAGTTTTAGGTTCCCCTCTTTATTTTTTGTTTTTAAACTTTATAAAAGTACTCAACAGAAATAAATGACTCTCTATAACTTCCGGGTTGTCTCCTTGGCAGCGCTTTCTTTAAAGCCATTAAGCTAGGCATATAATGCTCAAGTAATGGATCCACCCGGATCCCAAGGTATATCAAAGACAATTTTAATTAACAATGATTTGTAATTTAGTAGTAAGCACAAAGTAACATATATCATGTAATGACGAAGTCTAACACTCTTCCTATGCATCGGCATGTCATAAAGAACAATTCATGCACACAAAGTAAAGGCCAATGCATAGTATAAACAGTTTCTTGCAATTTTATTGTATTAGAAACATAGAGAGGCGGAGATGTAGTTCCTCTATCATAATAATTGCAAGTAGGAGCAGCAAGCACATGCATATTATATTTATCAAAATCATCATGTGCAATAATAGAACGCAACCCATCAATATAATCCTTAATAAGCGCAAACTTCTCCGATATAATGTAGTTGGGAGAATTCAAAAAGATAATAGGACTATCATGTGTGGGTGAAATAGCAACAATTTCATTATTAACATAAGGAACTATAGCAAGTTCATATCCATAAGCATAATTCATATTGTCTTCATGGCCACAAGCATAGCATGCATCAAGTTCATCGAAAAGGGATATTTCAAATGAATCAACGGGATCATAACAATTATCATAGCATTCATCCTTCGGTAAGAACGAAGGGACATTAAACAATGTATGAGTTGGAGGGTTACTCTCATTATAAGGTGGGCACGGGTAGCTAATCCGCTCTTTCTCCTTTTATTCTTCGCTCTCCTCCTCATCTTTTTCATCTAATGAGCTCATGGTGTCATCAATTTCTTCTTCCATAGTTTCCTGCAAAATATTAGTCTCTTCTTGGACAGCGGAGACTTTCTCAATAAATGCATCAATATCGGAATTATATTCATCATTCTCAGAGCAATATTTAAGTATAGCAAAATTTCAGCCTATAAACATCATCATCAAAAGCTTCATACTTTTCAAACAAAGATTCAATTTCATAAGCATCCTTAAAAGCAACGAATTCTTCTATTCGTTCCACATCATAGCAATCATAAATACCATTTAAGAGGCCAAGGTTTCATTATTGTTAAATTTGCAAGAAAAGGGAAGGCGTGGAGCCTTCATCCTAGAGCAACAAGTATAATCATATCTCAAGCTTAGTTGCCGAGCATACCAATGCAACATATGAATTTGATCCCATAATAGTATCCCTTTTTGAGTCAAGTGATAATCCCTAAAGTATTCACGTTGATCCAACGTGTCTCCCATTACATAATTGAATGGGGTTTTCTCAGGATTATTAAAGTAGTGCATAATATCTTTCACATAATGAGCATCGAGGGTTTTAGGATGTTCCCCATCTCCATGAGTAGCAAGTACACCTAATTTTTTTGTATTTCGTGTTCCATATCCATAACTAAAGATAGAGAACAACTTAGAACAAGAAATAAAATCTACTTAGTGATAAAGAAAACAAGCACACATGAGAATATTCACCCCACGCTATTGCTCCCCAGGAACGGCACCAGAAAAAGGTCTTCATAACCCACAAGTACAGGGGATCAGTTGTAGCCTCTTTCGATAAGTAAGAGTGTCGAACCCAATGAGGAGATAAAGGTAGAACAAATATTCCCTCAAGTTCTATAAACCACCGATACAACTCTACGCACGCTTACGTTCGCTTTACCTAGAACAAGTATGAAACTACCAGTACTTTGTAGGTGTGATAGGATAGGTTTGCAAGATAATAAAGAGCACGTATATAAAAACTAGGGGCTGTTTAGACGAATTAACAATTAAGGTAGTATAGCGAGTGTGAAAAAGTGGTGGTAGGAGTTGCGTAATTGTCCCTAAGCAATTGACTACATTACTAGACCGGTAATCATCATTGCAGTTTTATATGAGGGAGAGGCATAAGCTAACATACTTTCTCTTCTTGGATCATATGCACTTATGATTGGAACTCTAGCAAGCATCCGCAACTACTAAAGATCATTAAGGTAAAACCCAACCATAGCATTAAAGTATAAAGTCCTCTTTATTCCCATACGCAAACAACCTACTTACTCGGGTCTGTGCTTCTGTCACTCACGCCACCCACCATAAGCAAATCATGAACATATTGCAAACCCTACAGCAGGGATCCCTCACGCTTGTGCGACATGGAGAGCACCATAGGACAGCACCAATAATAAAACATGCAACTCACACCAATCATCGCAATTCACCAATCACCAATAGGACAACAAAAATCTACTCACACATCATAGGATGGCAACACATCATTGGATAATAATATGAAGCATAAAGCACCACGTTCAAGTAGAGGGTATAGCGGGTTGCGGGAGAGTGGACCGCTGAATATAGATGGGGGAAGGTGATGACGATGTTGGGGAATATGACAGAGGTGTTGGTGTAGATCGTCGTCACACGATGATTGCGCCGACAGCGTTCCGGCGCAACCGGGAGAGAGGGGGAGAGAGAGCCCCCTTCTTCTTCGTCTTCCTTGACCTTCCCATAGATTGGAGAAGCGTTTCCCCTCTGTTCCTTGGCTTCCATGGTGGTAGAGGGGCGGGAGCCCCTCCGATATTGGATCTCTCTCTCTCTCTCTCTTTGTGTTTCCTTCTATTTCTGCGCTCGTAGATTCTGCCCTTTCACCGTTTCTTAAATTCCCGGAGATCCGTAACTCCGATTGGGCTGAAATTTTAACACGATTTTTATCCGGATATTAGCTTTCTTGCACTAGAAGAAGGGCACCAACCGCCTTACGGAGTGGCCACAAGGGCCGAGGGCGCGCCCCTCACCCTTGTGGGCCCCTCAGGCATCGTCTCGCATTGATTCTTTTTCCCAAAAATCACATATATTCCAAAAAAATCTCCATAAGTTTTGATCCCGTTTGGACTCTGTTTGATATGGATTTTCTGCGAAACAAAAAAACATGCAACAAACAAGAACTGGCACTGGGCACTGGATCAATATGTTAGTCCCAAAAATAGTATAAAAAGTTGCCAAAAGTATGTAAAAGTTGTAGAATATTGGCATGGAACAATAAAAAATTATAGATACAACGGAGACGTATCAATTTTTATAAAAGACAAAAACAAGGAAAAAATAGCAACTAGCAATGGGACTAGGTTAATAGGTTAGTCCAAAAAATGATATAAAATAGCATAATAATGCATATAAAACATCCAATATGGATAATATAATAGCATGGAACAATAAAAAAATTATAGATACATTGGAGACGTATCAATCATCCCCAAGGTTAATTTGTGCCCGTCCTCAAGTAGGCAAATAGTAAACCCAGAATTTTTGATGTGGAATGCTACCTAATGATGACCCACAAGTATAGGGGATCTATCGTAGTCCTTTCGATAAGTAAGAGTGTCGAACCCAACAAGGAGCAGAAGGAAATGACAAGCGGTTTTCAGTAAGGTATTCTCTGCAAGCACTGAAATTACCAGTGTCAGATAGTTGTGTGATAAGATAATTCGTAAAGGGTAACAAGTAACAAAAGTAAACAAGGTGCAGAAAGGTGGCCCAATCCTTTTTGTAGCAAAGGACAAGCCTGAATGAACTCTTATATAAAGCAAAGCGCTCCCGAGGACACATGGGAATTGTTGTCAAGCTAGTTTTCATCAGGCTCATATGATTCGCGTTCGTTACTTTGATAATTTGATATGTGGGTGGACCGGTGCTTGGGTGTTGTCCTTCCTTGGACAAGCCTCCCACTTATGATTAACCCCTCTCACAAGGATTAGCGACTACGAAAGAAGAATTTAGGTAAACCTAACCATAGCATGAAACATATGGATCCAAATCAGCCCCTTACGAAGCAACGCATGAACTAGGGTTTAAGCTTCTGTCACTCTAGCAACCCATCATCTACTTATTACTTCCCAATGCCTTCCCCTAGGCCCAAATCATGGTGAAGTGTCATGTAGTCGATGTTCACATAACCCCACTAGAGGAAAGACAACATACATCTCATCAAAATATCGAATGAATACCAAATTAATATGATTACTTATAACAAGACTTCTCCCATGTCCTCAGGAACAAACATAACTACTCACAAAGCATATTCATATTCATATTCAGAGGAGTATTAATTATCATTAAGGATCTGAAATATAATCTTCCAGCGAATAAACCAAATAGCATCAACTACAAGGAGTAATCAACACTACTAGCAATCCACAGATACCAATCTGAGGTTTTGGGACCAAGATCAAATACAAGAGATGAACTAAGGTTTGAGAGGAATGGTGCTGGTGAAGATGTTGATGGAGATTGACCCCCTCTCGATGAGAGGATCATTGGTGATGACAATGGTTTCGATTTCCCCCTCCCTGAGGGAAGTTTCCCCGGTAGAATAGTTTCGTCGGAGCCCTAGATTGGTTCTGCCCAGGTTCCGCCTCGAGACGGCAGCGCTTCGTCCCAAAAGTTTCCTTATTATTTGTTTTCCAGGTCAAAACACACCATATAGCAGAAGATGGGCGTCGGAGGCCTGCCAGGGGGCCCACAAGGACGGGGGGCGCGCCTAGGGGTAGGGCGCGCCCTCCACCCTTGTGGCTGGCTGGTGGCCCCTCTGGTATTTTCTTTACCAAATATTTTACATATATTCTGAAATCATGCTCCATGAAGTTTCAGGACTTTTGGTGTTGTGTAGAATAGGTCCCAAATATTTACTCCTTTCCCAGTCAAGGATTCCAGCTGCCGGCATTCCCCCTCTTCATGTAAACCTTATAAAATAAGAGAGAAAAGGCATAAGTATTGTGATATAATGTGTAATAACAGCCCATAATGCAATAAATATCAATATAAAAGCATGATGCAAAATGGACGTATCACCTAACACGTTTATCATGTAAACTTTCTTAATGTGGCATGAATATCCAGATCTATAAGATTCAAAACGAAAGTTTAATATTGACATAAAAACAATAATACTTCAAGCATACTAAAAAGCAATCATGTCCTCTCAAAATATCATTGCTAAAGAAAGTTATCCCTACAAAATCATATAATCTTTTCATGCTCTATCTTCTTAACGCAAAGTATTAATCACACACAACCCCGTTGATAAGCCAAGCGTTTGGTTCATACTTTTTAACTCTCACGCAATACATGAGCGTGAGCCATGCATATAGCACTATGGGTGGAATAGAATATGACGTTGGAGGTTGTGTGGAGAAGACAAAAAGGAGAAAGTCTCACATTGACGAGGCTAATCAATGAACTATAGATAATGCCCATCAATTGATGTCAATGCAAGGAGTAGGGATTGCCATGCAACAGATGCACCAGAGCTATAAGTGTACGAAAGATCAAAAGAAAACTAAGTGGGTGTGCATCCAACTTGCTTGCTCACAAAGATCTAGGGAATTTGAGGAAGTTGATACGTCTCCGTCGTATCTATAATTTTTATTGTCCCATGCCAATATTATACAACTTTTATGTACTTTTGCAACATTTTATATTATTTTTTGGGACTAACATATTGATCTAGTGCCGAGTGCTAGTTCCTGTTTGTTGCATGTTTTTTGTTTCGCCGAATATCCATATCAAACAAAGTCCAAACGCGATAAAAATTTATGGAGAATTATTTTAGAATATATGAGATTTTTGGGAGGTGGAATCAATGCAAATGGAGGCCCACAGCCTCCACTACCCACTAGGGCGCGCTTGCGCCCCCTAGCGCGTGGTGGTGCCTTGTTGGCACCCTGTAAGTCTGTTGGGGCTCTTCTTCGGACACAAGAAAGATAATTTATGAAAAAACATGGAAAAATTTCAGCCCAAACGGAGTTAAGGATCTCCGGGAATTTAAGAAACGGTGAATGGCCAGAAAACAGGAGCGCGAAACAGAAGAGAACAGAGAGGGAGATCAAATCTTGGAGGGGCTCCTGCCCCTCTGCCACCATGGAGGGTATGGACCAGAGGGGGAACTCTCCTCCCATCTAGGGGGAGGCCAAGGAAGAGGAAGAAGGAGGGGGGCTCTCTCCCCCTCTTTCCCGATGGCGCTGGAGTGTCGTCGGGGCTAGGATCGTGACGGCGATCTGCACCAACAACCTTGCTACCGTCAGCACCAACTTTCTCCACCTCTATGCAGCTGTGTAACCTCTCTATTCCCGCTGCAGTTCTCTACTTAAACATTGTGATCAACACTATATATTATTATCCAATGATATGTGGTCATCCTATGATGTTTGAGTAGATCTGTTTTGTCCTATGGGTTGATAGATGATCATGATTGGTTTGAGTTGTATATTTTATTTTGGTGCTATCCTACGGTTCCCTCCGTGTCGCGCAAACGTGTGGGATCCCCTCTGTAGGGTGTTGCAATACGTTCATGGTTCACTTATGGTGGGTGGCGTGAGTGACAGAAGCACAGACCCGAGTAAGGGGGTTGTTGCGTATGGGATAAAGAGGACTTGATACTTAATGCTATGGTTGGGTTTTACCTTAATGTTCTTTGGTAGTTCCGGATGCTTGCTAGAGTTCCAATCATAAGTGCATATGATCCAAGTACGAAAAGTATGTTAGCTCAGGTCTCTCTCTCATATAAAATTGCAACAATGATTACCGATTTAGTTATCGATCACCTAGAGACAAATAACTTTCTTGTGTGACAAAAACTATCTACTTTTATTATCTTGCAATTTATTCGTAGTTTTATTTTTGCAAAGTACTTCTAGTTTTATTCTTGTTTTAGGTAAAGTAGATGTTAAGTGTGCGTAGAGTTGTATCGGTGGTCGATAGAACTTGAGGGAATATTTGTTCCACCTTTACCTCCTTGTTGGGTTCGATGCTCTTATTTATCAAAAAAGGCTACAAACGGTCCCTATACTTGTGGGTTATCAAGACCTTTTTTTGGCCCCGTTGCCGGGGAGCAATAGCGTCGGGTGAATATTCTGTGTGTGCTTGTTTGCTTTATCAATAAGTAGTTTTTATTTTCTGTTCTAAGTTTTTCTCTATCTTTAGTTATGGATATGGAACACGAAATATCAAAAAAATAGTTGTACTTTCTACCCATGGAGATGGGGAACCTCCTAAAACCCTCGATGCTCGTTATGTGGAAATATTAAACACTACTTTGATAATCCTGAGAAAACCCCATTCAACTTGACAATGGGAGACATGTTGGATCAACATGAATACTTTAGGGATTATCACTTGACTCAAAAAGGGAAATTGTTATGGGATCAAATTCATATATTGCATTGGTATGCTCGGGATCTATGCTTGAGATATGATTATACTTGTTACTCTACGATGAAGGCTCTACACCTTCACTTTTCATGCAAATTTAATGATAATGAAACCTTGGCTTCTTATGCTAATTATAGATTTGGTTACTATGATGTGGAACGAATAGAAGAATTTATTGCTTTTAAGGGTGCTTATGAAATTGAATCTTTGTTTGAAAAGTATGAAGATTTTGATGATGTTGTTTATAGACGTGAAAATTTTTCTGTACTTAAATATTGCTATGAAAATTATAAATACAATTCCGCTGTTGATGTATTTCTTGAGAAAGTCTCCGATGTCCAAGAAGAGACTAATATTTTGCAGGAAACTATGGAAGAAGAAATAGATGAAACTGTGAGCTCATTCGATGGAAACGATGATGAGGAGAGCGAAGAACAAAAGGAGGACGAGCGGATTAGCTACCCGTGCCCACCTTCTAATGAGAGTAACTCTTCAACTCATACATTGTTTAATTTCCCTTCGAGCTTACCGAAGGATGAATGCGATGATAATTGCTATGATCCCGTTGATTCTTTTGAAATATCCCTTTTTGATGAACTTGATGCTTGCTATGCTTGTGGCCAAGATGCCAATATGAATTATGCTTATGGAGATGAACTTGCTATAGTTCCTTATGTTAGGAATGAAATTGTTGCTATTGCACCCATACATGATAGTCCTATTATCTTTTTGAATTCTCACAACTACACTAAGTCGGAGAAGTTTGCACTTATTAAGGATTATATTGATGGGTTGCGTTCTACCATTACACTTGATGGTTTTGATGAATATAATAGGCATGTGCTTGCTGCTCCTACTTGCAATTATTATGAGAGAGGAACTACATCTCCGCCTCTCTATGTTTCTAACACGGTAAAATTGCAAGAAATTGCTTATGATACGTATTGGCCTTACTTGATGTGCATGAATTGTTCTTTTATGACCTGCCGATGCATATGAAGAGAGTTAGACTTCGTCATTGAATGACATATGTTTCTTTGTGCTCACTACTAAATTACAAATCATTGTTGATTAAAATTGGCTTTGATATACCTTAGGATCCGGGTGGATCCATTACTTGAGCACTTTATTCCTAGCTTAATGGATTTAAAGAAAGCACTGCCAGGGAGACAACCCAGAAGTTTTAGAGAGCATTTTACTTCTATTGTGTGCTTTTATAAAGTTTAAAAACAAAAAATATAGAGCGTAACCTAATACTTTTTCAAAAATAAAAGTGAAAGTAAGAAAGACGAGCACCGTTGAAGTGGGGGAGCTCCTTGAACTTTATTCATGCCCATGGAAACTTTGCAAATCTTGAATTACAGAAACTTTTCAACAAAAATAATTATCCCCTTGGTCAAATCCATTGTATTGTAAAAATAATGTGCCAAGATTTGCCTTTAGGATGATTAGATTGCTTGTTGGTATGTGCGGTGCAAAAACAAAAACTTTGGCTGTAGTGCATGAATTTACATTTTCTACTGAACATCAAAAGTTTCTGAAATTTTTACACGGCACTCCTATGCAAAAATTTTATTTTGTTCTAATTGTTCAGAATTTTTGGAGTTACAGAAGTATTGTCAGGACCCCGATTCCAAGTCACATCGATCTAGCTAGTAACATATCACTTTGCGGCCTCACGCACGGTATTCCCACGGATGTCGCCTTACCATGGCCCGGGACCGTTTGCGTCTTTTGGCTCACGTATATGATAGTGTCGCTAGCATCCATATGACAGAGAACCCGGGCCGACATGGCTAGTCGTGAACCCAAAGCGGCACTAACCCATGGGGACAGGCATACATGAATCACATCGAGCATGTCGGTCAGCAGCGTGTGAATCCGGGCTGTAGCACTGGCTAACAGGACTCGGGAACCCGGCTGTAGCAGGCTAGGCAGACTCGGATGTCACCGCGTGACATTTCAAGGGACGTACACAGAACGAAGTGAAACACATGCCGCCAGTCAAGTGTCCAGAGCAGTAGTCTTTGGGCTAGCAGGACTCCGTGAACCGGTCAGAAGCGGACTACTATCGCTTAGGAAGCACTAGACTACATTTCCCCATAAGAGAGAATGCCAAGGACAAACAACTAGATTGTCGGATCCCACACATACCAAGCATTCCAAACATACACACAATATGCTCGATATGTCTAAATACAACATGGCATCACAACATAACTCTATGACTCAAGTATTCATTAGGCTCCGAGGAGCGAGATATTACAAACATGGGTCTCATGTCCCAACACTCAGAGCATACAAGTCAAAGCACATGCGGAAGCTTAACATGTCTGAGTACAGACATCTATAAATGAAAAAGGCCAAGAAGCCTGATCCTGCCGAGGGCACAAGATCGTAGCTGAGGTATCAAGCTAAACGTCGAAGTCCACGCGGAACTACTAGCGAGACTGCTGTCTCTCTGCAAAAACATAAAATAGGCAAACGTGAGTACAATTGTACTCAGCAAGACTTACATCAGAACTAACTACATATGCGTCATTATGAACAAAGGGGTGGTGGGGTTTAACTGCAGCAAGCCAGCTTTGACTCGGTGGCTATCCCGAACTACGATCGCAAGTAACTCTTTTGAGGTGGCGCTTTGCGAGTCCACATATTCACCAATCAATACACCACTATGGATTCGATCCCGCCTTCCCACGGGAACGCCATCCATAGCACTCACGCTATCTTGCGATTTTAGAGTATCCACTTTCACTTGTCTATGAACTGTTATAGGCAACCCAGAAGTCCTTTACCGTGGACACGGCTATTCGAATAGATCATATTAACCTTGCAGGGGTGTACTTCTTCACACACGCTCTCACCACTTACCGCTGTTTACACGACATTTACTCGGCAACCTTCAAGCAGAAGCCCAACGTGGGTGTCGGCCACAGCCTACCTAAACACCCAAGACTCTAGTCCAGGTTTATCGCCTATTCAGGTTCCATCCGCAGGGAGTCCGGCCGAGGTTTCCACATACGGCCCCGAACGATGTGTGCAGGGTTCCCGAGATACCAAACGGGCATTCGGTACACCGGGCCACGGTATATCTACCGCATCATAGCCCACCCCTAGGGTCAGCGCTATGCACGGCCTCCAACACATATCGTACAAACACCAGAAACTAGTTGCAACTCCTGGATAGAGAACAAGGGTGGTTAAGAAGCCGAGAGGGTCCATTGGTTTCGGGCCCAATGCGTGGTAGTAACTGTTTCATGGATCACAAACACAGAACTCAGTTCCTGAGGACGGCTGCAATGAGACAACCCACCATGTACTCCTACATGGCCTTTCACCGCTACCTTTACCAAATCGTGTTCACACACTTAGCTCTCAACAGTAGGACATGTTTACACACTTCCGATTCATTCCGATGAATCAGACCTGACTCAACTCTAAGCAGTAGCAGGCATGACAAACAAGCATGAATGAGTAGGCACAACAGGGCTCAAACAACTCCTACTCATGCTAGTGGGTTTCATCTATTTACTGTGGAATGACAAGTCATGCAGAGGATAAAGGGGTTCAGCTACCGCAGCAACTAACAGATGAATCGTTGTTGTCCTAATGAAGTAAAAGAGAGCAGGAGCGAGAGAGTGGGATTGTATCGGAATGAACAAGGGGGTTTTGCTTGCCTGGCACTTCTGAAGATAGCATTGAGTCTTCATCAGTGTCAACGATCACAACGCTCGGTACAACGCTCTATCGAGGTGGAACAACACCGCAAACAGAGAAGAAACACGATCAATGCAATGCACAATATGATGCATGCTATGACATGGCAATATGAATGTGTTTTGGGCTAATGCAAGGTAGAATATGTTAATGGAGTTGGTTTGAATCCAAGATTCAAATTCAAACTCCATATACGACATTTCAAATGCCATTAATTCAAATTGTCTTATACAGCAACTTAAGTTGTTCAAACATGCATGAAAACAGTACAGATGGATAGATTAGATTTTTCTGATCATTTTTCATATATAACTTGTTTGATTTGGAGCTACGGTTGATTTACTATGACTTTTAGAAGTTTAGGCAATTTTCTGGAATTTCCTGAATTATTTTAAATCCAGAAAACAATTACTGCGTCAAGATTAGTCCATGTTGACCTCAAGAGGTCAATGCACCCGGTCCAGTCAAACTCGACGCAGGTCCCCATGTCAGTGTCATTAGTCTAACTAATTTTTAGTTAGTCCTAATCCTAACATAATTAGCAGGCGGGTCCCATTTGTCATAGACCCAGGAGGGTCAAACTGGGCCCACACGGTGTCAACTCAGTCAACGGGGGGTCAAACCCCTGGTCAGCAGGGTCAATCCCGCCGCCGTTGAGTCGCCGGCGAGGCCGAGACGGCGGAGGGGCTCAGATTTTGCCCTCCGGCGACAAAATTAGCGGCCGAGGGGCTCTACAAGACGCCCAGGCTCGCGCGCATCCATTGCGGCCAGCGGCAGCAGCTGGGGTGCCCTACAGCGACGGCGACGATGGCAAGTGCGGCGGCTGGAGCTCGGCGAGCTCAGGCGCGGGGCTACGGTGCACTAACAAGCGACCTGAAGCGTGCCGCGGCTTCCTGGGGATGCCCGGAGCATGCCTACATGCTTGGTTTGGCTAAGCGGGGCTTCTAGCGACGGCGAGCTTCGTGGCAGCGGCGGCGGGCTCCGGCCGAGGTGGGAACCACGGCTAGAGATCGCAAGAGACGACGGGGAGAGGGGCGGAGGAAAGAGGGGCTCAAAGGGAACTCGCGGAGCAGAATAGTGAGCTCGGGGGAGCGCGGGCGGCGACGTAGCGAAGCCGGCGATCTCAGGCGGCCGGAGATGGGGACGACGGCGTGAGCAGCGGTGCAGGGCTCCCGGCGTTGTGTAGATCCATGGAGAGGTCGGGGCGTCGAGGCGGAGCCTTTGGTCACTCTGGTGGGGCGGAACGACGGTGGTGGCTACGACTGCGACGAGCGGCGGTGAAGGCGGTTCTCGGTCGCACTTGGGCCGAGAGATAGAGGAGGAGAGGAGGTCCAGGGAGAGAGGAGAGGGGTGCAAGGGGTGCTGGGCGTCTCCGTGGCGCGTCTGGGGAAGTCGGGGAGGAGGCAGGCATGCAGGGAGGAGCTGGCGCAGCTCGGCTGTGCTGCTGCCACGCAGCTGCCTCAGGTTGAAGAAAACCTGGAGGCGCTGGTGGCTGGGCTGCCAGCTACAGTGTTGGGCCGGTTGGTGGCGCCAGGTAAGTTGCACAGGTAAAACTCTCTCTCTCTCTCTATTATTTCTTGTTTCCTATTTTTCTGCAACTTTGTTTGGATTTCAAAAAAAAAAATGTCAGAGCATTTCCAAAAATCATGCAACTGACTCTGGCCACTGTTTGGAATATTTCCAACAGTAAACATTTCAGTTTGTGATTATTTGGGCATTTAAAATATTTTATAGTATTTAAATGCTCAAATGAAAATACTGTATGATTTAATTCAGTGACCCCCAATTGACCTAGAAAAATGTGCAATATTTTTGGCAGAGGTTCAAGACCAATCCAAAGATGATGAACATTTTAGAAGAGCATTTTGGGTTCAGTGAAATGATTTTTATTTGGACCCTAGTTGAGTTTCATTTGCTGCTAGGGTTTATCAGCCCCCATTTCAAAGTTTCATAAAAATTTAGACATGATGCATGGAGGCTAATGCAAGACAGGCAAGGCCAGAACTGGGGCTGTGACAGCTCACCCCCACTAAACAACAATCTCGTCCCGAGATTCAAGACGTGAGGTAAGAAGACAGAGGGGACACGGAACTGACACAGTTTTCATGATCCCTGTTGCACTTCAAGAATGTTGACATGATCACCATCTTTGTCTTGACGTCTTGCCTTGAGAACTACATCCAACATGACAACGAGAAGAAAGGGGGGATTTTAGAGGAATCGATCTTCTTGAGGTTGGAACAATTTAGGATCATCTTAATGATCACAAGATCAACTCACAGAATGAGACATAGAAACATCTCTGGAGCTGTGAGGCAAGGCATGCATCAGGAGCGACAGAAGAAACAATTCGACGAGGGTTTCAAAGTAGCGAGGGAAGTTGCCATGACTCCAAAACGGGGCACCTCAGGGAAGGTGACTCGAAGAACTATTCCCTTAAGTGGCAAAAAGAATTACTTTTGATATAGAGATCATTGAGACTCTTTATACCAGCCTAAGGCAATCACAATCGATCATTTGAAGGAGTTTGAAAGAATGACATACCCAGACTAGAATGGATGATGTGGACTACCTTGTTGAAGACAACACAAGGGATGATTTTGCTTATCATCGGAAATGGATGGAACCCATGGTAGGACCACTTTTGAGGATGATCCTAGACAACAATTACTGAGAGGGCAGCCCATAGAAATTGGCACAATAGTGGTGCAAGCTGGGAACAGGACGCAACTGTTGGGAATGTTCCAACCATCATATCCTGAGATTCAGATCCGATTGGTGATAGGATACTTCAGACTAAGCATGTCGGAAAGAAAGTTTGCAACACGATTCGATGAGATGGCGTTGCGAGATTCTCGAGAAATGAACCAAGGTAGCAAGCTCCAAAACATGAGATGGTTCTGCTAAACACATGTGAACACGCTGCCCCAAACAAGCATGACCACATGGTAGTCTTACAACAAAACACTACCGAGTTTCAGGTGGGGAACCATCATCAAGGATAACGAAGTCCTTGCATAAGGCATGCTCTTAAGAAGGAACTTCTTCTCCTTGAACAAATCAGTTAGTGGCTTGGTGTGCTAGGGATACATATGGAATGAAGGTTCCGAGCCTGTCAAACCATAGCATACTTCGCACATGCATGACTGGCCTGGGATGGTACCAGAGGAAGCAAAAACAAACTTTCTCGAATTCACGGCGGCATCTTGCACCAAATGCACATGAATTCGAGGAAGTCACTCCTTCCATCCAAACATAGGCTTCATGAACGAAACACGAAGGTAATGCTTACAAAGTTTCCGACACTAGGTTGATGTTCAACATGAATCATGGGGGAGACAAAATGCTACTGATGGGCTCAACAGCAACTCATCGGAATTTCCATATCACTGGACTTCCACCATCATGTGAACATGGTGATAGCATTGGTCAGACCAAAAGATGTAATGGTGTACGCTCGAGGGATCAACCACGAGTAAGACAACATTACGAACATCGTTGGTTCTGATTTGACTTGAGGATAGGCCATACTCAAGTCAGAGTTTTGACAAGGCAATAGATCCAACAATTGATCACGAGGACCAAATGATGGAGATATCATCTTTCTTCAACACACACACGCACAAGGATATCCCTTAGTGATGAGCTAAGTCGGACAAGCTTTCATCTTCCAACTCTCCAAGTTGTTGTTTAGCTTAACCAACTAGCTCAGGGGTATCCAACACAGATTCTTGGAGAAAGGGTGGTTCACCAGCTTGATCACGAGCTCAACATAATGGTCAGGTGACAACCTGGTAACACTTCTGGGAAGATAATCGGAAAGTCACGAACCATCGATATGTTACTAAGCTTGAGAACAATCTTGCTTTTCAGGGCAAGACGATGTGATCAAAAGAGTGAGGGATTGAATAATCCTAACTCATTGATCGATGAGTGCACCGGAAATAGGGACTAGGTAGCACAGTCTATCTTAAAATGATGATTCAATAACCAACACGCTAAGAGTGAAACTATTGTCCATTAACTACCAAGCAACATAGTTGCTAGGAGTATTGATTTCACACATCACGATTCACTTGTCGGCATTCCGGTTACAATAACACGAGAACCGAGGAATGAATAATGATGGCGAGAAGTATCACTACGTTAAGAATTCATAAGAGAAGGTGCAATTCTCATGACATTCCTGACTTAAAATGGGTAGTACTTCAGGGTAGAACAGAACAAAAGCTGGGTTGGCATTTTGATCTGCGAAGTACAATTGCTTTGACCCAATCCTAGATATGGATGAGGTACTGGAGTTTGTTTCTCCTAGTCATTCTAGAAAAGAATGGCTTGATGGACCACAAGAGTAATAGGGAATCGATGAACGAATGCACACATACTCTTGACTATCAATTGATAGACGAGGGTCAGAATACAACTAAAGAGGGGCAACTCAAAGGAACATATAACTTTCTGAGTTGTGGATGCATAGATTAGTATGTCGAGCGAATCTCAACATTTCTTCCGGATAACCCATGCAGAAAGGGTAGAACTGGCAGAGTCACAATTATGAATGGAGAACTCCTCAATAGTACTCTGATTGTGATCCTTCGGTTCAGCGAGGAACTTCCGCCATAAGTTGTTCATGGTATTTGGAAGATGGAAATACCACGGACCTCGAGGACTATTGCAAGGTTAGTAATATCCTAAAGGGACTAGCAAATACTAACAACAGGAGGTAGGTAGGGTGAATCTCGGGTCAAGAACCCAGGAGTAGAATACCTACTACTAAATGGCATCACGGGATGCTTTCGAGAATGGTGGCCAGAATCATCACACAGGGAACACAAAACATGGCTAGATTACTAGGTGACTCCCTAAATCACCTAGGTTCATAATAATAGCTCCAACATATATGACGAGGCAGCTGAGTACCTCAACACACTAATTTGTGTGATTAAGCTGGCCCAAATGAACATTAGAATCGGAGGGAAGGGATTTGCAAATGCATCAGACTATTTAGAAATCTGGGATGACTCGGACAGCATAACGGCTGTAAATGCTCAAAATGATTTGAGACATCCTGCAAAATAGTGGTATGACCACTCAACATCACAATATCAAGTTTCCGAGACCAACTATGAACACACGAAAGTAGTAGAAACTGAACTGGGCTTAAAACCAACAATCTTAAAGGTCTATGGATTAGTAACACGTCATCCTAATATATAGAGGAGAAGCCTAGTTCTTAAACCCCGTAGAAGAGAAGAGGATGACTCAGATCAGAAGGCCATGAGGTATAAGGAGTAAAAAGAGCCTTACGTTCCCTTCCACAATCAATTCCCTTACATAACCAAAGCATTTCTAGGCACAACTTCACCAGTTTGGCTTGGTAATCCTCAGCATCAGCTCGATACCAAAGCTGTCAGACCCCGATTCCAAGTCACATCGATCTAGCCGGTAACACCTCATATCACTTTGCGGCCTCACGCACGGTATTCCCACGGTGTCGCCTTACCATGGCCCGGACTGTTTATGCGTCTTTTGGCTCACGATATGATAGTGTCGCTAGCATCCATATGACAGAGAACCCGGGCCGACATGGCTAGTCGTGAACCCAAAGCGGCACTAACCCATGGGGACAGGCATACATGAATCACATCGAGCATGTCGGTCAGCAGTGTGAATCCGGGCTGTAGCACTGGCTAACAGACTCGAGAACTCGGGCTGTAGCAGCTAGGCAGACTCGGATGTCACCACGTGACATTTCCCGGGATGTATACAGAACGGCGTGAAACACATGCCGCCACCAAGTGTCCAGAGCGGTTGTCTTTGGCTAGCAGGACTCCGTGAACCGGGCTGTAGCGGACTACTATCGCTCAGGAAGCACTAGACTACATTTCCCCATAAGAGAGGCTGCCAAGGACAAACAACTAGATTGTCGGATCCCACACAAACCAAGCATTCCAAACATACACACAATATGCTCGATATGTGTAAATACAACATGGCATCACAACATAACTCTACGACTCAAGTATTCATTAGGCTCCGAGGAGCGAGATATTAAAAACATGGGTCTCATGACCCAACACTCAGAGCATACAAGTCAAAGCACATGCGGAAGCTTAACATGTCTGAGTACATACATCTATAAATGAAAAAGGCTGAGAAGCCTGATCCTGCCGACGGCACAAGATCGTAGCTGAGGTATCAAGCTAAACGTCGAAGTCCACGCGGAACTACTAACGAGGCTGATGTCTCTCTGCAAAAACATAAAATAGGCAAACGTGAGTACAATTGTATTCAGCAAGACTTACATCAGAACTAACTACATATGCATCATTATGAACAAAGGGGTGGTGGGGTTTAACTGCAGCAAGCCAGCTTTGACTCGGTGGCTATCCTGAACTACGACTGCAAGTAACTCTTTTGAGGTGGCGCACACGAGTCCACATATTCACCAATCAATACACCACTATGGATTCGATCCCGTCTTCCTACGGGAACGCCATCCATAGCACTCACGCTTATCTTGCGCATTTTAGAGTATCCACTTTCACTTGTCTATGAACCGTTATAGGCAACCCAGAAGTCCTTTACCACGGACACGGCTATTCGAATAGATCATATTAACCTTGCAGGGGTGTACTTCTTCACACACGCTCTCACCACTTACCGCCGTTTACACGACATGTACTCGGCAACCTTCAAGCGGAAGCCCAATGTGGGTGTCGGCCACAGCCTACCTAAACACCCAAGACTCTAGTCCAGGTTTATCGCCTATTCAGGTTCCATCTGCAGGGAGTCCGGCCGAGGTTTCCACATACGGCCCCGAACGATGTGTGCAGGGTTCCCGAGATACCAAACGGGCATTCAGACACCGGCCACGGTGTATCTACCGCATCATAGCTCACCCCTAGGGTCAGCGCCACGCACGGCCTCCAACACATATCGCACAAACACCGTAAACTAGTTGCAACTCCCGGACAGAGAACAAGGGTGGTTAAGAAGCCGAGAGGGTCCATTGGTTTCGGGCCCAATGCGTGGTAGTAACTGTTTCATGGATCACAAACACGTAACTCAGTTCTGAGGACGGCTGCAATGAGACAACCCACCATGTACTCCTACATGGCCTCTCACCGCTACCTTTACCAAATCGTGTTCACACACTTAGCTCTCAACAGTAGGACATGTTTACACACTTCCAATTCATTCCGATGAATCAGACCTGACTCAACTCTAAGCAGTAGCAGGCATGACAAACAAGCATGAATGAGTAGGCACAACAGGGCTCAAACAACTCCTACTCATGCTAGTGGGTTTCATCTATTTACTGTGGAATGACAGGTCATGCAGAGGATAAAGGGGTTCAGCTACCGCAGCAAGTAACAGATGAATCGTTGTTGTCCTAATGAAGTAATAGAGAGCAGGAGCGAGAGAGTGGGATTGTATCGGAATGAACAAGGGGGTTTTGCTTGCCTGGCACTTCTGAAGATAGCATTGAGTCTTCATCAGTGTCAACGATCACAACGTCGGTACAACGTCTATCGAGGTGGAACAACACCGGCAAACAGAGAAGAAACACGATCAATGCAATGCACAATATGATGCATGCTATGACATGGCAATATGAATGTGTTTTGGGCTAATGCAAGGTAGAACATGTTAAATGGAGTTGGTTTGAATCCAAGATTCAAATTCAAACTCCATATACGACATTTCAAATGCCATTAATTCAAATTGTCTTATACAGCAACTTAAGTTGTTCAAACATGCATGAAAACAGTACAGATGGATAGATTAGATTTTTCTGATCATTTTTCATATATAACTTGTTTGATTTGGGGCTACGGTGCACTAACAAGCGACCTGAAGCGTGTCGCGGCTTCCTGGGGATGCCCGGAGCATGCCTACATGCTTGGTTTGGCTAAGCGGGGCTGCTAGCGACGGCGAGCTTCGTGACGGCGGCGGCGGGCTCCGGCCGAGGTTGGAACCACGGCTAGAGATCGCAAGAGACGACGGGGAGAGGGGCGGAGGAAAGAGGGGCTCACAGGGAACTCGCGGAGCATGCTAGTGAGCTTGGGGGAGCGCGGACGGCGACGTAGTGAAGCCGGCGATCTCGGGCGGCCGGAGATGGGGAAGACGGCGTGAGCGGCGATTCAGGGCTCCCGGTGTTGTGTAGATCCATGGAGAGGTCGGGGCGTCGAGGCGGAGCCTTTGGTCACTCTGGTGGGGCGTATCGACGATGGTGGCTACGACTGCGACGAGCGGCGGCGACGGCGGTTCTCGGTCGCACTTGGGCCGAGAGATAGAGGAGGAGAGGAGGTCCAGGGAGAGAGGAGAGGGGTGCAGGGGGTGCTGGGCGTCTCCGTGGCGCGTCTGGGGAAGTCGGGGAGGAGGCAGGCATGCAGGGAGGAGCTGGCGCAGCTCGGCTGTGCTGCTGCCACGCAGCTGCCTCAGGTTGAAGACAACCTGGAGGCGCTGGTGGGCTGGGCCGCCAGCTACAGTGTTGGGCCAGTTGGTGGCGCCAGGTAAGTTGCACAGGTAAAACTCTCTCTCTCTCTCTATTATTTCTTGTTTCCTATTTTTCTGCAACTTTGTTTGGATTTTAAAAAAAGTCAGAGCATTTCCAAAAATCATGCAACTGACTCTTGCCACTGTTTGGAATATTTCCAACAGTAAACATTTCAGTTTGTGATTATTTGGGCATTTAAAATATTTTATAGTATTTAAATGCTCAAATGCAAATCAGATGATTTAATTCAAGGACCCCAATTGACCTAGAAAAATGTGCAATATTTTTGGCAGAGGTTCAAGACCAATCCAAGGATGATGAACATTTTAGAAGAGCATTTTGGGTTCAGTGAAATGATTTTTATTTGGACCCTAGTTGAGTTTCATTTGCTGCTAGGGTTTATCAGCCCCCATTTCAAAGTTTCATAAAAATTTAGACATGATGCGTGGAGGCTAATGCAAGACAGGCAAGGCCAGAACTGGGGCTGTGACAAGTATGGTCAATGTTCAAATTACTATAGACTGTACTATTTTTGACATATTCTGTTTTTGATGCATTATTTTGCTTGTTTTGATGAAACTATCGATTGTATCGATGGTATACACTACAAAAAAATACACTTACGTGATGATACATGTTTGTCATAGTAGGTCACGTTTTCTGCATGCATGTACATCCATGACAAATTTATGATAGAATCAAGATAGTCATACCTGTGCTGTCGTAGAAGTGTTCCATGACATTACCAAAATTATCATCACGGAAGTGTACACTTCCATGATGATAAATGCGCGTCACAGAAGTGCTTTCGTCAAGGGCGACCGACACGTGGCATCCACCATAACGGAATGTCGTTAAGCTATCGGGTCCGGTTTTGGATCCGATAACCCGTTAATAGCCCTGACCAATGGGGATTTTCCACGTGTAAAATCATCATTGGCTGGAGCAAACACGTGTCGGCTCACCGTTGGGACAGATGTCATCCACTCATTGGACCCAAAGCGCCTATGATACGTCGACACGTGGCACGACCCAACAGAGGCCCATTCCTGTGAAAAGGCCGTCCCATTTGACTTGGTCAGAAGGTGGCGGCCCGGCCCACGGCAAGCCTGTTAACGGCCTGGTCGCATATAGCCCATTTACAGCCCGCTAACCCAAGGCCCGTTTACGGCCTATCCAAATTAGGCCCAGTAGCGTCATCTGGGCCATCCAATATAATTCTAGCCCGTTTTAACTTCCAACCCATGTATGGCCCATGACATATTTTGGCCCATATGAGGCCCTTAGTAACCCCCGACCCATTAACGGCCCGTGGTAAAACTGGCCCGTAATGAACAGTGTTGTAGCGACCCGACCTCAAACGGTCAAGTCTCTGTGCTCAGTGTCATCCCTGGATCAGTAATGCTGCCACACACAGTACTCGAAGGATTTATATGTAACACCCAAAAATTTAACCAGGTTTTAATTATTAATTTTTTTTCCAGGAGTAAATTTTTTTACTTTCTGGATTTTCTATTGATTTCAGAACCCTTCCTTTTAATATTGAGGAGTTTTACCCAAGTGGAAACTTTCCAAAATGTATTGGACTTCTATGCTCTCTCAACATAACAATTCTTAATTGGTAGATTTATTTATTTAATTATTTTTCCCTGAGCTTTATTCCTTAAAATGACTTCCATTTAGTTTTGGAGCCCTTTTTGAACTACAACCATTTGATTAGTTTAACTAATATTCCAAACAAAATTTGGAGATGCCATGTGATGTTTCTAAATCACTTTTATGCAAAAATATACTTCATTCATTGAATATTTTGAGCTCTACACCTAATTTTCAAATCTGGTCCAGTGGGCAGTTTTGCACTACAGCCTATTTAAATATTTCTTCAAAACCTCCACCAAATTTATGGGATGTCAGTGGTAGCATGCCATCCAACTTTATGCAAAAACCTAGTGTTGTTCTTTGGAAAAAATTGAGTGAATCAACCTCTTTTTCATTCTGGTCCAGCCTTGTGATTTCTTCTGCAACCCTAATTATTTTTGCTCTAGTGCCCTTGTGCTTTCTCCTGCTTTTAGTCAACCCTGCAAAACCCCTAAGTCCAGGAGCATGCACCCTTTGGGACACTTTTGGTTCATGGAATGATGCCATTTACCACCTGTCCAGAATTGAAGTTTTGCAAAACTTGCACTAATAAGTTTCTTCATTTGGCAAACTAACCTCACCACCATCTCTTCCATCTAAAGAGACCCCACTCTGGAAGTGTTGACCACCCCAAGTACTTCCTAGATGCCTCTGGCATTTTGTCAAACACCCTGTGTGCATAGACAGTTTTGGCATGGCTGAAGGTTTTGTATGGCGAACTTTCTCCTTGTCCCAAACCAAGTTGTCTAGTAGGCTTCTATATGTCTCTAACCTAGGCCTGTGGATTTGCAGTGGCTCTCTAGCAACTTTGGTCGCCTTGGAATTTCATCGAACGAGTGCCGTGCACGCCCAGAGCGCGAGCAGAGCACGCGTTTTGCACGTGCTCGCGTCCGAGCCAGCACACCCCTGGATAAGTTTCTCCGAGCTCATCCACATTCTCTCCCTCTCGCCACGTCACACTAGAAGGCCCGACCGCCTCGCCTCGCAGCGCCGCCAAGAAGCCGCTATAGCACGCCTCACGTCAGATCCGCCACCGCCATGGGCAGCATCCCCCAAACCACCACAGCGCACCAGCTCGCTACCCTCGACAGTGGAGTGGTCATCGTTAGCCCCTGGAGCTAGCCAGCCACCGCCACGTCGCCCTGCAGCACAGTAGGGCGGTCCGCCGACGAGCTCATCTGCGGCCGCCGTGAACCGACTTCGAGGCGCTATAAACGGAAGCCCCCGAGCTTCCCCGATCACTCAAGCAGCCTCATGCCGTCCTCCTAGTGCTCCGTTGCCATCAATTGAAGAGGGGAAGGCCGTCTTCAACCTCTCCGGCCAGCTCGGCCGCCGCCTCGTTCCGGTTCACCCCGGTGCCACCAGAGCCTCCCCCACCCTTCCATCACCACCACTCTGCTGCACATCGTCTTGCGGAGCCGCCCAGACCCCAAACGACGACGGAGCATCACCCTAGCTCGAGCCCCCAAATCCACTGAAGCTTTTCTCCGCCACAGAGCTCGCTGCCGGCGATTCCCTCCACCTCCGACGACCCTAGAACCACCGGAAGGACCGCCCCTGATCCGCAGATCCATCCCCGCCCTCAGCTCCCCGCGAGGAACGCTGCTCACGCAACGGTCGCCGAGTCCCGCCTCGCCGGCGTAAGAAGAATAGGAGGGAGACCAGTCAACATGACTAGTGGGCGCCGACCCACTGTCGCCGACTCCCGCAGTCCACGCTGATAATTGGAGGCGAAACCCCAATCGCCTCCTCCGATCGAAAACGTAATCTCGATTGAAACGTTTTCTTTTTCTGTTTTATTAAAAACAGATTCTTACCAAAACTTTGACTATCTATAACTTTTTAAATATAACTCCAAATGAGTTGATTCTTTTTCCTACCTCTTTCAAATATTGACTAGTTTATTTTAAGATTTATTTAAAAAAAATCAGAAAAATTTTTGGTACTGTTTTTAAACTATATATTGATTCAAAAATATTTTTAAAATAGGATTTGTGGAGAGAGGAGAAAATTTTCAAGAGTTTTGGACTGCACCCAGCCTCCCCACAACTTGAAGGCAAGCATTCTGAACCCTGGCTTAATATTGTGTGTGATATTTGACACGATGACAACACCACCCCGACACGGGCATACGTCATTTTAGGTGGTGATGTGTTCCTACTTATGAGTGCATATTATTGGTTTCATACTATTGGAGTTTGATATGGTTGTGATGGTATTCACCGTCATGTGCCTTTCATGCATACCGGAAGGGAATCCGGGAAGGCCTCTGTCTTGGGTAGACACGGTCTTGTACCTAATCCTCCGTCGAGACGGTCGTGTCCGGTATGGCATGAGGGGGTATGTCGCGTGATGATTCTGTCTGTTGGTTGAAGTATATATTGCTAAGCAAATCATGCAGGGAATATTTAAACCTCCTGAGTCGACCGTAGATCGAGTCTTGTTCCGGTAACCCCCATACTTGTTTCGTGCTGCCACTCGTCCCTGCCATAGGTAGGGTACGGTTCAGTAAGTTGTCAACCCCTTTCCTAGCACACAACGTACAGAGAGGCCATGATGGAAGATACCGGAGGCATCCGGTAGGCATGCCACCTGGTCCGGGAGCATGGGTGTTTCGGTTGTAGCCGAAGGGGTAGCTCCCCTAGTTTGCGCGCGGTATAAATTTTGTGATCCCATGTCACGTCGAGGTTGTAGCTTCCCACTTAGAGTTTTACTTAACAGTGTCGTGGGTGATTCCGCATACCGTAAGTTAGGCTGGTGTGTGCGGATAGGTGTGTTTTCAATTAAAAGGCCGTAGACGGAATTAGTCCCGATGGACTAAAGGAATCCGTTACTCGTGGGTAAAGAGTACACTCTCTGCAGAGATTAAACCTATTTGAATAGCCGTGTCCATGGTTAAGGATTGCAGTCTAGGATGGGTCGAGTGTCGGTCTTAGTGTCGGTCTTTGGAGGAGAAACTGTTAAACCAGAACTGGGATCACAACTTGAGACTTGTGGTGATTATGATTATTATTTTGTTGTGAACTAACCCGTTATATTATTGGAATTATCGAATATCCCTGGGATGGTTCTACCTCCTGGATATTCACTGTGGATTATTTTATAAGCCCTTTTTGTGGTGTCGCTGAGACGCCCGACTATGGCATGCTTGTTATTTATTTTATTTATAAGCCCTTTATGTGGTGTCGCTGAGACGCCCGACTGTGGCATGCTTGTTATTTATATTTCCTTATAAGCCCTTTACGTGGTGTCGCTGAGATGCCCGACTGTGGCATGCTTGTTATTTATATTTCCTTATAAGCCCTTTATGTGGTGTCGCTGAGACGCCTGACTGTGGCATGCTTGTTATTTATATTTCCTTATAAGCCCTTTATGTGGTGTCATTGAGACGCCTCGATCGTGGCATGCTTGTTATTTATATTTCCTTATAAGCCCTTTATGTGGTGTCGCTTGACGCCTGATCGTGGCATGCTTGTTATTTATATTTCCTTATAAGCCCTTTATGTGGTGTCACTCAGACGCCCGACTGAGGCATTTCTCTTCGTTTACTAACCTTTCGAGGCGTCGCTTCAGACACCCGATCGGTTAATTTTATTACTACTATGTTATTGCATATCCATAAATAACCTGCTTGCATGCATCAGAGATTTTATTTCTGTGACTGACGTCATGATCTTAAAAATATTTTTGTACATATTTATCGTTGTTATATTATACCCGTGTTCATAATGTTTGCGAGTACATTCAAAAGTACTCACTGTCTTGTCCCTGGCTATTGTCTTGGCCAGATTTCTTGCGCAGAGAGGAGCGACCATGATGGCAGTCCCGGAACCTAAGCTTTGGTGATAGCAGTCTCGCGAAGATAGGAGTTATCCTGGTCAGCTATTCCTGTGGAAAATGGAGTCCCATAGACACTGATGATCCACAAATCGCTTCCGCCATCAACCACTAGAAACCATTTGTTGTACTCACAGGACAGAATGGTCTTGTACTTCATATTTTGTATTTTGATTGGAATTTCTGTATCAAGTTGGTGCCTCATCAGCTAACAGTAATCCTTGGGCTGGTGAGCACAAGGGCCATTTTCTGGAAATTTATACCCATAAAACCGGTCGTCTCAAACTTGGTATCGAGCCAGCTGACCATTGGCTAATCCTATCTTAGCCAGTCGATAAACCTAGGTAAACCAACCTTCGCACCTTAACCAAACCCCGCCAAGCTTCTCGTGCAAGATAGCCACACAAACCCGACACCTTTTGACAATGATGCCCAACCTATCATATTAGCTCATCGATCACGCGCGAAAGGACCGACGCCCATTATGGCCTATCCGCAGCGCATGAAGGAAGACTCCGTCCCTTTTCTATAAAAGGGCATGCTGGCCTCAACCCAGCACATCACAGCCTCTTCCCTGAACCTAGCCATAATGCCCGGCCCCGTAGTGCACAATGAGACCACAGAACCAACCTTGGAGGTTTTGTGACCATACTGCAAACCTCACCCATCGTGCCTATCGTTAGAAGAGCCCCTGAATATGTTGTGTACCAAGGAACCATGAGCGGTGAGAGCCGTCAATTACGGGCCATCAGCACATCTACGGTAGGGGTCTATCGCCGAACGCCTTGCTGTGTTCACCGAAGGACCACTTCCTTCGAGCCACAAGCCATCCAAATAGCTGCTCGAGAGGCTATAGTACAACTCCGGCAGCTTGTCGCCAGAGTTAATCGTCGCCGCTCTACTACTACCCCAGGAGTGAAGGGTATGGTAGACCACCCCAAGTTGCCAACGGAGATCACGAGACGGACCCTGCGTTGTTGCACCTAGTACGCTATGTAGGTGCACTAGAAGCACTGTTCGATCAAATCACCATTGATCTGATCGCAACACGTGGAGAGCTGGTTCGCCGAGCCCCGGCAAGCAGGGAAGCCGAGCCCGACGCCGACAACCCGCCGTCGTGCTCTTCGGACACCCGATCGAGACCACGAGGTCAGCCCCACCATCAGCCAAGGTACTTTGATGGCCCCGTATGCTTGTCGCCTTTTGGGAGCACACTCCAACGGGATTGTGGCCAACAATCCCCCCGATGGTCATCATCACCACCCCGACCCTGAAGCCCCTCAACCACCTCCAGCTAATCCCGACGGTGAGACCCGTGGAGAAGCCTCGACATCCACATGGCACGCCCGTTTGGACATAAACGAGGTAGACTAAGTCACCCGAGTAGTGCCAAATTCTAGTGTATCCTCGCTTTGTAATCGTGTGACTTTGTAAATAAACGCAGCCTGTTGTTATGCCTCTGTTTTAATAGTAACCTTGCATAATTGTGTCAGCCTGTAGTTGCATTTTTTATTTTAGGCACAGCTACCAAAACCAACCCCGACGACACCCACAGTAACACGTCCCTTTTGTGAGATATGTGTATCTATGACTCTGACCCCGACCCTTGTAGCTGATCTGGCAGGTTTATTACCTTCCACCATGGTAAATAACCAGCCCGGTTGCTATATAAGAAGGCCACCTCGTGACCCTGCCAAGCACCCCTCACCTCGTGCACCACCCTCACAACCATTTCATGCCATGCCGAGCCCTAGTATTTATCTGAGAACCACAGATGCAACCCCGGGTAGCTTTGTCAAAATATTGTGGGACTTTACCTGCAGTACCATGGGTTCTACCCAGCCACCCCAGTACGAGCTGTTCAAATCGAGAATCACCCCTTCCACCTCGAAATATTGGGCAGCAGTACACATCCCTCCCGTAGACTCCAACCAAGACCCAACGGAGGTCTCCTTCGTGGGGAAATCTATGCCAACCCCACATATGGCCATAGAAGCTGCTGCGTACGAATCGATTGCTCGTCTTCGATTCGCGGTACCCTATGCCAGCGAACGAGGGTATTATTACTTTCCGAGCCGTGCAGCACCCGGAGAGGTAATATCTTTTCCCGGTGGACGATTTGAGAGAGACCCAGTACTGGCCAACCTTGTCCAGTACGTCATCGCTCAAGAGCGGTTGAACCAGCGAGAAATGGGTTATCTCCAGAGTCTCGCTGATTTGAATCCTCGGATTGCCATGGGCAGACCACTGAAGCCTGACCAGGAGAGACACATACATCGACTAGTCAATCCACTCCTCCGATAGAAGAGGAGTGTGTCCCATAGACGTAGACATTTTCGCGAGACCCGTCCGCCATCGTCATCATTTTAGACGCCATCGCTGTGCTTATTATTGCAACATTTATTAATGCATTGTAACTTATGCCTGGTACCACGAGTTTGTGCGACGAGTAAATTATTTGGTTTCTACTAATATGAGTAGTTTTCCTTGAGATTTATTTTCTTTAAGTTAACCTTTGTCCCCGCAACAAAATCCTCGGAGGAGATTTCTTTTCCCTGAGTTGCTGCATCACGTATTTTCTCACGACATGGATTATTTTTATTCACACCACACCACGTCAGCAGACCCCCAACCCCTCGGACTCTTACACTGCTTACAAAGACACGTAACCATGTTGCGTCTCACCGACACCTCCCTAAGCGCACCAAAGCCTCCAAAGGAGAGATTGGCGGATAATCATCCGGATACTAATCACCCCCGGCACACCGACAACAGTTAACACCCGGCATCACACCTAGTCCTCGTGATCACCGCCGCCGCGGAGAGCCAGCACCCGAGCGGCAGCATCACGGCGATCATCGAGGATCATCGCGCACAGGAGCACGAAGAGCCCCAGCACTGCCGCCAGCCCTCCGCACACTAGGATCACGTACCAGTCCGGCACCGCCTCCGCCATGAGAGCCTCTTCTCGAGCTCCGGTAAGCAGTAATGGAGGAGAGGGAGGAGGAGAAGCGAGGCCAGGTGCGAAGAAGAAGGAGCACCGCGGTCGTTTTATAGCTCGAGATCGGTGTACGGTGGGCGAGGTCCACCTGCGCTGCTCGTCGCCCGATCGCAGGTGTTCGGAGGCGAATCCGCGATCAGTGCCGATAGCGCACTGGCCCGCGAGGTGAGTGCACGCTGCGCCGGCAGCAAGCACGCCACGCACTACCGCAGTACGGCCTAGATGCCCTACGAGCTAGACTTCTCCGATGGAGAAAGCACAGGAAAGCGCGCGGGAGAGAGGAAGAAGAGAGAGCCAGAGGAAGGAGGAGAGACCAACAGTGGGCCCTGGGTCCACCTGTCAGCCAGAAGGAGCACTGTGCTCTCGGGTATGACCAACGTGTTTTAGAATTTAAAATTTATTCTATCGTAGAAATCGCTCGTTTTTTCCTAAAATGTGGATTTCTCCACACAACACCAGTGTCCCACACTGTGGTTTTACCCCACTTATTGCCCTCTCACTGTAGCCGCTTTTTTTTACCGTTTAAGTAAAGTGATTGTTTTGATTTGGCAAAAGTATTATTTTCAAAAACCATCATTAACAAATCTCAAGGACGAGATTTTTCTTAAGGGGGGTAGTATTGTAATACCCCAAAAATTTAACCAGGTTTCAATTATTAATTTTTTTCCAGGAGTTTATTTTTTTTTTACTTTCTGTATTTTCTGTTGATTTCAGAACCCTTCCTTTTAATATTGAGGAGTTTTACCCAAGTGGAAACTTTCCAAAATGTATTGGACTTCTATGCTCTCTCAATATAACAATTCTTAATTGGTAGATTTATTTATTTAATTATTTTTCTCTGAGCTTTATTCCTTACAATGACTTCCATTTAGTTTTGGAGCTCTTTTTGAACTACAACCATTTGATTAGTTTAACTAATATTCCAACCAAAATTTGGAGATGCCATGTGATGTTTCTAAATCACTTTTACGCACAAATATACTTCATTCATTGAATATTTTGAGCTCTACACCTAATTTTCAAATCTGGTCCAGTGGGCAGTTTTGCACTACAGCCTATTTAAATATTTCTTCAAAACATCGACCAAATTTATGGGATGTCAGTGGTAGCATGCCATCCAACTTTATGCAAAAACCTAGTGTTGTTCTTTGGAAAAAATCGAGTGAATCAACCTCTTTTTCATTCTGGTCCAGCCTTGTGATTTCTTCTGCAACCCTAATTATTTTTGCTCTAGTGCCCTTGTGCTTTCTCCTGCTTGTAGTCAACCCTGCAAAACCCCTAAGTCCAGGAGCATGCACCCTTTGGGACACTTTTGGTTCATGGAATGATGCCATTTACCACCTGTCCAGAATTGAAGTTTTGCAAAACTTGCACTAATAAGTTTCTTCATTTGGCAAACTAACCTCACCACCATCTCTTGCATCTAAAGAGACCCCACTCTGGAAGTGTTGACCACCCCAAGTACTTCCTAGATGCCTCTGGCATTTTGTCAAACACCCTGTATGCATAGACAGTTTTGGCATGGCCGAAGGTTTTGTATGGCGAACTTTCTCCTTGTCCCAAACCAAGTTGTGTAGTAGCCTTCTATATGTCTCTAACCTAGGCCTGTGGATTTGCAGTGGTTCTCTAGCAACTTTGGTCGCCCTGGAATTTCATCGAATGAGTGGCGTGCACGCCCAGAGCGCGAGCAGAGCACGCGTTTTGCACGTGCTCGCGTCCGAGCCAGCACCCCCCCCCCCTGGATAAGTTTCTCCGAGCTCATCCAAATTCTCTCCCTCTCGCCACGTCACGCTAGAAGCCCCGACCGCCTCCTCGCCCCCTGCAGCGTCGCCAGCAAGCCGCTTGGCGGCACACCCGCGGCCGCATCCGCCACCGCCATGGGCAGCACCGCCCAAACCACCAAAGCACGCCAGCTCGCCGCCCTCGACAGTGGAGTGGTCTTCGTTAGCCCCTGGAGCAAGCTAGCCACCGCTACGTCGCCGTGCAGCACATTAGGGCGGTCCGCCGACGAGCTCATCCACGGCCGCCGCGAACCGACTTGGAGGCGCTATAAAAGGAAGCCCCCGAGCTTCCCCGATCACTCAAGCAGCCTCACGCCGTCCTCCTAGTGCTCCGTTGCCATCAATTGAAGAGGGGAAGGCCGTCTTCAACCTCTCCGGCCAGCTCGGCCGCCGCCTCGTTCCGGTTCACCCCGGCGCCACCAGAGCCTCCCCCACCCTTCCATCACCACCACTCTGCTGCACATCGTCTTGTGGAGCCGCCCAGACCCCAAACGACGACGGAGCATCACCCTAGCTCGAGCCCCCAAATCCACCGAAGCTTTTCTCCGCCACAGAGCTCGCCGCCGGAGATTCCCTCCACCTCCGACGACCCTACAACCACCGGAAGGACCGCCACTGATCCGCGGATCCATCCCGCCTCAGCTCCCGAGGAACCGCTGTCACGGCAACGGTCGCCGAGTCCCGCCTCGCCGGCCGAAGAAGAAGAGGGAGGAGACCAACAACATGACTAGTGGGCCCCTGACCCACTCGGCGACTCCCGTGCAGTCCACGCTGGATAAGTGGAGGCGTAAAACCCCAAGTACGCCTCCTCTGATCGAAAACGTAATCTCGTTTGAAACATTTTCTTTTTCTGTTTTATTAAAAACAGATTCTTACCAAAACTTTGACTATCTATAACTTTTTAAATATAACTCCAAATGAGTTTATTCTTTTTCCTACCTCTTTCAAATATTGTCTAGTTTATTTTAAGATTTATTTAAAAAAATCAGACAACTTTTTGGTACTGTTTTTAAACTATATATTGATTCAAAAATATTTTTTAAATAGGATTTGTGGAGAGAGGAGAAAATTTTCAAGAGTTTTGGAATGCACCCAGCCTCCCCACAACTTGAAGGCAAGCATTCTGAACCCTGGCTTAATATTGTGTGTGATATTTGACACGATGACAACACCACCCCGACACGGGCATACGTCATTTTATGTGGTGATGTGTTCCTACTTATGAGTGCATATTATAAGTTTCATACTATTGGAGTTTGATATGGTTGTGATGGTATTCACCGTCATGTGCCTTTCATGCATACCGGAAGGGAATCCGGGAAGGCCTCTGTCTTGGGTAGACACGGTCTTGTACCTAATCCTCCGTCGAGACGGTCGTGTCCGGTATGGCATGAGGGGGTATGTCGCGTGATGATTCTGTCTGTTGGTTGAAGTATACATTGCTAAGCAAATCATGCAGGGAATATTTAAACCTCCTGAGTCGATCGTAGATCAAGTCTTGTTCTGGTAACCCCCATACTTGTTTCGTGCTGCCACTCATCCCTGCCATAGGTAGGGTACGGTTCAGTAAGTTGTCAACCCCTTTCCTAGCACACAACGTACAGAGAGGCCATGATGGAAGATACCGGAGGCATCCGGTAGGCATGCCACCTGGTCCGGGAGCATGGGTGTTTTGGTTGTAGCCGAAGGGGTAGCTCCCCTAGTTTGCGCGCGGTATAAATTTTGTGATCCCATGTCACGTCGAGGTTGTAGCTTCCCCACTTAGAGTTTTGCTTAACAGGTGTCGTGGGTGATTCCAGACATCGGTAAGTTAGGCTGGTGTGTGGGGATAGGTGTGTTTTCAATTAAAAGGCCGTAGACGGAATTAGTCCCGATGGACTAAAGGAATCCGTTACTCGTGGGTAAAGAGTACACTCTCTGCAGAGATTAAACCTATTCGAATAGCCGTGTCCATGGTTAAGGATTGCAGTCTGGGATGGGTCGAGTGTCGGTCTTAGTGTCGTTCTTTGGAGGAGAAACTGTTAAACCAGAACTGGGATCACAACTTGAGACTTGTGGTGATTATGATTATTATTTTGTTGTGAACTAACCCGTTATATTATTGGAATTATCGAATATCCCTGGGATGGTTCTACCTCCTGGATATTCACTTTGGATTATTTTATAAGCCCTTTTTGTGGTGTCGCTGAGACGCCCGACTATGGCATGCTTGTTATTTATTTTATTTATAAGCCCTTTATTGGTGTCGCTGAGACGCCCGACTGTGGCATGCTTGTTATTTATATTTCCTTATAAGCTCTTTATGTGGTGTCGCTGAGACGCCCGACTGTGGCATGCTTGTTATTTATATTTCCTTATAAGCCCTTTATGTGGTGTCATTTGACGCCTGATCGTGGCATGCTTGTTATTTATATTTCCTTATAAGCCCTTTATGTGGTGTCGCTGAGACGCCCGACTGTGGCATGCTTGTTATTTATATTTCCTTATAAGCCCTTTATGTGGTGTCGCTGAGACGCCCGACTGTGGCATGCTTGTTATTTATATTTGCTTATAAGCCCTTTATGTGGTGTCACTCAGACGCCCGACTGAGGCATTTCTCTTCGTTTACTAACCTTTCGAGGCGTCGCTTCAGACACCCGATCGGTGCATTTTATTACTACTATGTTATTGCATATCCATAAATAACCTGCTTGCATGCATCAGAGATTTTATTTCTATGACTGACGTCATGATCTTAAAAATATTTTTGTACATATTTATTGTTGTTATATTATACCCGTGTTCATAATGTTTGCGAGTACATTCAAAAGTACTCATTGTCTTGTCCCTGGCTATTGTCTTGGCCAGATTTCTTGCGCAGAGAGGAGCGACCGTGATGGCAGTCCTGGAACCTAAGCTTTGGTGATAGCAGTCTCGCGAAGATAGGAGTTATCCTGGTCAGTTGTTCCTGTGGAAAATGGAGTACCAAAGACACTGATGATCCACAAATGGCTTCCGCCATCAACCACTAGAAACCATTTGTTGTACTCACAGGCCAGAATGGTCTTGTACTTCATATTTTGTATTTTGATTGGAATTTCTGTATCAAGTTGGTGCCTCATCAGCTAACAGTAATCCTTGGGCTGGTGAGCACAAGGGCCATTTTCTGGAAATTTATACCCAGAAAACCGGTCGTCTCAAACTTGGTATCAGAGCCAGGCTGACCATTGGCTAATCCTATCTTAGCCAGGTCGATAAACCTAGGTAAACCAACCTTTCAGACCTTAACCAAACCCCGGCCAAGCTTCTCGTGCAAGATAGCCACACAGTGACCCCGACACCTTTTGACAGTCGATGCCCAACCTATCATATTAGCCTGTCGATCACGCGCCAGTGACCGACGCCCATTATGGCCCATCCGCAAGCGTGCGAAGGAAGACTCCGTCCCCTTTTCTATAAAAAGGGCACGCTGGCCTCAACCCAGCACATCACAGCCTCTTCCCCGAACCTAGCCATAATGCTTGGCCCGTAGAGTGCACAATGAGACCACAAGAACCAACCTTGAGGTTTTGTGACCATACTGCGAACCTCACCCATCGTGCCTATGCGTTAGAAGAGCCCCTGCAATATGTTGTGTACCAAGGAACCATGAGCGTGAGAGCCGTCAATTCGGGCCATGTGCACATCTACGGTAGGGTCTGCGCGTAACGCCTTACAGTGTTCACCGAAGGACCACTTCCTTCGAGCCACAAGCCATCCAAATTAGCTGCTCGAGAGGTTATAGTACAACTCCGCAGCTTGTCGCCAGAGTTAATCGTCGCCGCTCTACTACTACCCTGTGGAGTGAAGGGTATGGTAGACCACCCCAAGTTGCCAACGGAGATCACGAGACGGACCCTGCGTTGTTGCACCTAGTACGCTATGTAGGTGCACTAGAAGCACTGTTCGATCAAATCACCATTAATCTGATCGCAACACGTGGAGAGCTGGTTCGCCGAGCCCCGGCAAGCAGGGAAGCCGAGCCCGACACCGACAACCCAGTCGTGCTCTTCGGACACCCGATCGAGACCCTGAGGTCAGCCCCAGCCATCAGCCAAGGTACTTTGATGGCCCCAGAAGTGCTTCGTCGCCTTTTGGGAGCACACTCCAACGGGATTGTGGCCAACAGTCCCCCCGATGGTCATCATCACCACCCCGACCCTGAAGCCCCTCAACCACCTCCAGCTAATCCCGACGGTGAGACCCGTGGACAAGCCTCGACATCCAGAAGGCACGCCCGTTTGGACATAAACGAGGTAGACTAAGTCACCCGAGTAGTGCCAAATTCTAGTGTATCCTCGCTTTGTAATCGTGTGACTTTGTAAATAAACGCAGCCTGTTGTTATGCCTCTGTTTTAATAGTAACCTTGCATAATTGTGTTAGCTTGCAGTTGCATTTTTTATTTTAGGCACAGCTACCAAAACCAACCCCGACGACACCCACAGTAACACGTCCCTTTTGTGAGATATGTGTATCTGTGACTCTGACCCCGACCCTTGTAGCTGATCTGGCAGGTTTATTACCTCCACCATGGCAAATAACCAGCCCGGTTGCTATATAAGAAGGCCACCTCGTGACCCTGCCAAGCACCCCTCACCTCGTGCACCACCCTCACAACCATTTCTTGCCATGTCGAGCCCTAGTATTTATCTGAGAACCACAGATGCAACCCCGGGTAGCTTTGTCAAAATATTGTGGGACTTTACCTGCAGTACCATGGGTTCTACCCAGCCACCCCAAATCTGAGCTGTTCAAATCGAGAATCACCCCTTCCACCTCGAAATATTGGGCAGCAGTACACATCCCTCCCGTAGACTCCAACCAAGACCCAACGGAGGTCTCCTTCGTGGGGAAATCTATGCCAACCCCACATATGGCCATAGAAGCTGCTGCGTACGAATCGATTGCTCGTCTTTGATTCGCGGTACCCTATGCCAGCGAACGAGGGTATTATTACTTTCCGAGCCGTGCAGCACCCGGAGAGGTAATATCTTTTCCCGGTGGACGATTTGAGAGAGACCCAGTACTAGCCAACCTTGTCCAGTACGTCATCGCTCAAGAGCGGTTGAACCAGCGAGTAATGGGTTATCTCCAGAGTCTCGCTGATTTGAATCCTCGGATTGCCATCGGCAGACCACTGAGGCCCGACCAGGAGAGACACATACATCGACTAGTCAATCCACTCCCTCCGATAGAAGAGGAGTGTGTCCCAGTACCAGAGACATTTTCGCGAGACCCTGTCCAATTACCGTCATCATTTTAGACGTCACTGCTGTGCTTATTATTGGAACATTTATTAATGCATTGTAACTTATGCCTGGTACCCTGAGTTTGTGCGACGAGTAAATTATTTGGTTTCTACTAATATGAGTAGTTTTCCTTGAGATTTATTTTCTTTAAGTTAACCTTTGTCCCCGCAACAAAATCCTGGAGTGAGATTTCTTTTCCCTGAGTTGCTGCATCACGTATTTTCTCACGACATGGATTATTTTTATTCACGCCACACCACGTCAGCAGACCCCCAACCCCTCGGACTCTTACACTGCTTACAAAGACACGTAACCATGTTGCGTCTCACCGACACCTCCCTAAGCGCACCAAAGCCTCCAAAGGAGAGATTGGCGGATAATCATCCGGATACTAATCACCCCCGGCACACCGACAACAGTTAACACCCGGCATCACACCTAGTCCTCGTGATCACCGCCGCCGCGGAGAGCCAGCACCCGAGCGGCAGCATCACGGCGATCATCGAGGATCATCGCGCGCAGAGCACGAAGAGCCCCAAAGATCGCCGCCACCCTCCGCACACCGGATCACGTATCAGTCCGCACCGCCTCCATGAGAGCCTCTTCTCGAGCTCCGGTAAGCAGTAATGGAGGAGAGGGAGGAGGAGAAGCGAGGCCAGGTGCGAAGAAGAAGAAGGAGCACCGCGGTCGTTTTATAGCTCGAGATCAGTGTACGGTGGGCGAGGTCCACCAGCGCTGCTCGTCGCCCGATCGCAGGTGTTCGGAGGCGAATCCGCGATCAGTGCCGATAGCGCACTGGCCCGCGAGGTGAGTGCACGCTGCGCCGGCAGCAAGCACGCCACGCACTACCGCGGTATGGCCTAGATGCCCTACGAGCTAGACTTCTCCGGTGGAGAAAGCACGGGAAAGCGTGCGGGAGAGAGGAAGAAGAGAGAGCCAGAGGAAGGAGGAGAGACCGACAGTGGGCCCTGGGTCCACCTGTCAGCCAGAAGGAGCACTGTGCTCTCGGGTACGATCAGCGTGTTTTAGAATTTAAAATTTATTCTATCATAGAAATCGCTCGTTTTTTCCTAAAATGTGGATTTCTCCACACAACACCAGTGTCCCACACTGTGGTTTCACCCCACTTATTGCCCTCTCACTGTAGCCGCTTTTTTTTACCGTTTAAGTAAAGTGATTGTTTTGATTTGGCAAAAGTATTATTTTCAAAAACCATCCTTAACAAATCTCGAGGACGAGATTTTTCTTAAGGGGGGGAGTATTGTAATACCCCAAAAATTTAACCAGGTTTCAATTATTAATTTTTTTCCAGGAGTTTAATTTTTTTTTACTTTCTGTATTTTCTGTTGATTTCAGAACCCTTCCTTTTAATATTGAGGAGTTTTACCCAAGTGGAAACTTTCCAAAATGTATTGGACTTCTATGCTCTCTCAATATAACAATTCTTAATTGGTAGATTTATTTATTTAATTATTTTTCTCTGAGCTTTATTCCTTAAAATGACTTCCATTTAGTTTTGGAGCTCTTTTTGAACTACAACCATTTGATTAGTTTAACTAATATTCCAACCAAAATTTGGAGATGCCATGTGATGTTTCTAAATCACTTTTATGCAAAAATATACTTCATTCATTGAATATTTTGAGCTCTACATCTAATTTTCAAATCTGGTCCAGTGGGCAGTTTTGCACTACAGCCTATTTAAATATTTCTTCAAAACCTCCACCAAATTTATGGGATGTCAGTGGTAGCATGCCATCCAACTTTATGAAAAAACTTAGTGTTGTTCTTTGGAAAAATTGAGTGAATCAACCTGTTTTTCATTCTGGTCCAGCCTTGTGATTTCTTCTGCAACCCTAATTATTTTTGCTCTAGTGCCCTTGTGCTTTCTCTTGCTTGTAGTCAACCCTGCAAAACCCCTAAGTCCAGGAGCATGCACCCTTTGGGAAACTTTTGGTTCATGGAATGATGCCATTTACCACCTGTCCAGAATTGAAGTTTTCAAAACTTGCACTAACAAGTTTCTTCGTTTGGCAAACTAACCTCACCACCATCTCTTGCATCTAAAGAGACCCCACTCTGGAAGTGTTGACCACCCCAAGTACTTCCTAGATGCCTCTGGCATTTTGTCAAACACCCTGTGTGCATAGATAGTTTTAGCATGGCTGAAGGTTTTGTATGGCGAACTTTCTCCTTGTCCCAAACCAAGTTGTCTAGTAGCCTTCTATATGTCTCTAACCTAGGCCTGTGGATTTGCAGTGGCTCTCTACCAACTTTGGTCGCCCTGGCATTTCGTCGAACGAGTGCCGTGCATGCCCAGAGCGCGAGCAGAGCACGCGTTTTGCACGTGCTCGCGTCCGAGCCAGCACCCACCCCCCTGGATAAGTTTCCCCGAGCTCATCCAAATTCTCTCCCTCTCGCCACGTCACGCTAGAAGCCCCGACCGCCTCCTCGCCCCCTGCAGCGTCACCAGCAAGCCGCTTGGGCACGCCTCATGTCAAGATCCGCCACCGCCATGGGCAGCACCGCCCAAACCACCACAGCGCGCCAGCTCGCCGCCCTCGACAGTGGAGTGGTCTTCGTTAGCCCCTGGAGCAAGCTAGCCACCGCTACGTCGCCCTGCAGCACATTAGGGCGGTCCGCCGACGAGCTCATCCACGGCCGCGAACCGACTTGGAGGCGCTATAAAAGGAAGCCCCCGAGCTTCCCCGATCACTCAAGCAGCCTCACGCCGTCCTCCTAGTGCTCCGTTGCCATCAATTGAAGAGGGGAAGGCCGTCTTCAACCTCTCCGGCCAGCTCGGCCGCTGCCTCGTTCCGGTTCACCCCGGCGCCACCAGAGCCTCCCCCACCCTTCCATCATCACCACTCTGCTCCACATCATCTTGCGGAGCCGCCCAGACCCCAAACGACGACGGAGCCCAAATCCACCGAAGCTTTTCTCCGCCATAGAGCTCGCCGCCGGCGATTCCCTCCACCTCCGACGACCCTACAACCACCGGAAGGACCACCACTGATCCGCGGATCCATCCCCGCCCCCAGCTCTCCGCGAGGAACCGCCGTTCGCCGGCAACGGTTGCAGGAGTCCCGCCTCTGCTCGGGCAGAAGAAGAAAAGGGAGGGGAGACCAGTCAAACATGACTAGTGGGCCCCCTGGACCCACTGTCATCGACTCCCCGCGCGATCCATGCTGGATAAGTGGAGGCGTAAAACCCCAAGTATGCCTCCTCTGACCGAAAACGTAATCTCGTTTGAAACGTTTTCTTTTTCTGTTTTATTAAAAACAGATTCTTACCAAAACTTTGACTAGCTACAACTTTTTAAATATAACTCCAAATGAGTTGATTCTTTTTCCTACCTCTATCAAATATTGTCTAGTTTATTTTAAGATTTATTTCAAAAAAATTAAGACAACTTTTTGGTACTGTTTTTAAACTATATATTGATTCAAAAATACTTTTTAAATAGGATTTGTGGAGAGAGGAGAAAACTTTCAAGAGTTTTGGAATGCACCCAGCCTCCCCACAACTTGAAGGCAAGCATTCTGAACCCTGGCTTAATATTGTGTGTGATATTTGACACGATGACAACACCACCTCGACACGGGCATACGTCATTTTATGTGGTGATGTGTTCCTACTTATGAGTGCATATTATTGATTTCATACTATTGGAGTTTGATATGTTTGTGATGGTATTCACCGTCATATGCCTTTCATGCATACTGGAAGGGAATCCGGGAAGGCCTCTGTCTTGGGTAGACACGGTTTTGTACCTAATCCTCCGTCGATATGGTCGTGTCCGGTATGGCATGAGGGGGTATGTCGCGTGATGATTCTGTCTGTTGGTTGAAGTATATATTGCTAAGAAAATCATGCAGGGAATATTTAAACCTCCTGAGTAGACCGTAGATCGAGTCTTGTCTCGGTAACCCCCATACTTGTTTCGTGCTGCCACTCGTCCCTGCCATTGGTAGGGTGCGGTTCAGTAAGTTGTCAACCCCTTTCCTAGCACACACCGTACAGAGAGGCCATGGTGGAAGATACCGGAGGCATCCGTTAGGCATGCCACCTGGTCCGGGAGCATGGGTGTTTTGATTGTAGCCGAAGGGGTAGCTCCCCTAGTTTGCGCGCGATATAAATTTTGTGATCCCATGTCATGTCGAGGTTGTAGCCTCCCCACTTAGAGTTTTGCTTAACAGGTGTCGTGGGTGATTCCAGACACCGGTAAGTTAGGCTGGTGTGTGCGGATAGGTGTGTTTTCAATTAAAAGGCCGTAGACGGAATTAGTCCCGATGGACTAAAGGAATCCGTTACTCGTGGGTAAAGAGTACACTCTCTGCAGAGATTAAACCTATTCGAATAGCCGTGTCCATGGTTAAGGATTACAATCTAGGATGGGTCGAGTGTCGGTCTTAGTGTCGGTCTTCGGAGGAGAAACTGTTAAACCAGAACTGGGATCACGACTTGAGACTTGTGGTGATTATGATTATTATTTTGTTGTGAACTAACCCGTTATATTATTGGAATTATCGAATATACCTGGGATGGTTCTACCTCCTGGATATTTACTGTGGATTATTTTATAAGCCCTTTTTGTGGTGCCGCTGAGATGCCCGACTGTGGCATGCTTGTTATCTATTTTCTTTATATGCCTTTATGTAGTGTCGCTGAGACGCCCGACTGTGGCATGCTTGTTATTTATATTTCCTTATAAGCCCTTTATGTGGTGTCATTTGAGACGCCTGATCGTGGCATGCTTGTTATTTATATTTCCTTATAAGCCCTTTATGTGGTGTCATTTGACGCCTCGATCGTGGCATGCTTGTTATTTATATTTCCTTATAAGCCCTTTATGTGGTGTCGCTGAGACGCCCGACTGTGGCATGCTTGTTATTTATATTTCCTTATAAGCCCTTTATTTGGTGTCGCTCAGACGCCCGACTGAGGCATTTCTCTTCGTTTACTAACCTTTTGAGGCGTCGCTTCAGACACCCGATCGGTGCATTTTATTACTACTATGTTATTGCATATCCATAAATAACCTGCTTGCATGCATCAGAGATTCTATTTCTGTGACTGACGTCATGATCTTAAAAATATTTTTGTACATATTTATCGTTGTTATATTATACCCGTTTTCATAATGTTTGCGAGTACATTCAGAAGTACTCACTGGCTTGTCCCTGGCTATTGTCTTGGCCAGATTTCTTGCGCAGAGAGGAGCGACCGTGATTGCAGTCCCGGAACCTAAGCTTTGGTGATAGCAGTCTCGCGAAGATAGGAGTTATCCTGGTCAGCTGTTCCTGTGGAAAATGGAGTCCCATAGACACTGATGATCCACAAATCGCTTCCGCCATCAACCACTAGAAACCATTTGTTGTACTCACAGGCCAGAATGGTCTTGTACTTCATATTTTTTATTTTGGTTGGAATTTCTATATCAAGTTGGTGCCTCATCAGCTAACAGTAATCCTGGGGCTGGTGAGCACAAGGGCCATTTTCTGGAAATTTATACCCAGAAAACCGGTCCTCTCATTATAACAGAGTAGCAATCACACACTTATTACATTAAATGTCTCCAAAGGAGAACCTATTACAATAAACATGGCTTAAGGCCACCTAAATACGATAACAACGGAAGGCTGGGAAGATAAAGTGAGTCCATCAACTCCAACGGCATAGCTGAGTGCATGACAAACGACCTAGCGATCCTTACTCCTCATCTGAAAAGTCTACAACATGATATGTTGCAGCCCGAAATGGGTCAGCACATGGAATATGCTGGCAATATAACACAGTAGAGCAATGAACAGATAAATGCTATCACTACATGCATATATGGCTGGTGGAGGCTCTATGGTTATATTGTTTTTGCAAAAAGCCAACTTTTCCCTACTACAAAGGAATAAATTTTATTTAACTATCATGGTGGTTGAAACATTGAGAATGGTACCCCCATCTCAATCCCAATTAGAAAGTAATTATCAACCCAACAAATTAATTTAGAGTGATGAGATCAAACCAATAATTCAAGTACCAGATACTCAAGATGTCCATAACCGGGGACACGGCTAACCATGATTAGTTTATACACTCTGCAGAGGTTTGCGCACTTTTCCCCACAAGACTCGATCTCCTCCGTTGGATTTCTCGCACTACATGGTGTTTGAGAAATGGATGACCAAGACACAGTCTTTCAGAAACATTAACTCTAACCCCGGGTAGACAGTACCAACCTACATCCCCTACATCTGCTAGCCTACAACTCGAATAGGTCATGCAACATACTCGACTATGCCAGAGCCCATAATGGCTTGTGGCTGCACACAGAAGTTTCTAGCATGAATAATCTTATGATCCCTTGGAGCCTGGGTGGCGGACCGTAGGAGGATCACACGGTATAACCCCGGGATCTCCTAGGACAACACTGGTATAACCCCAGGTGCCCAGACCAACAATCCACCCGGATGTGTATTAAAGTTGCCACCTTAAGTTGAACCATTAAATAAACAATCTCACATCTGTCATGGATACACTCAAACCCAATCCACGTCTACGAGCATAGCATAGCAATATAAGCACAACGTAGAAGTAACTCCCCAAGGGTTTGATAATAAAACAGGTAATAGGTTCTACCTCATCATCTACTTCCCAATACCCACAATTTAATCACATCCTAATCATGCAGTGTTTGAGGATTGTAACTGATGCATAAAAACTGGGTATGAAAAGAGTATGATCAGTGTGTTACTTTCCTTGCCGATGATCCGAAAAACCTAGTGACTCGTAGTAGCATGCTTCGCACTCCGGGAATTCTATCGCAAACCAACAATAGCATACATAAGAAATCAAGCAAATATGCATGGGTAAAATGCAAATAAGAATATATAACCAGAAATTTCAACTGAAGAACTCCGGTTTGCAAAAAGAATCAAATCAAACGGAGCAACGAAACTCAAACTGTGAAAGAAACAAGATCTGGTTACTATTCTGGACTAAAGTAAAATTTTATAGTACCTAAATCTTGTTCAAGTTGTTTAAACAGAAAGAGGGCTTCGAGAAGAGGACCTAGGCGCTTGATTCGCCTGATTCCGATAAACGAGCAAGAAGTTATACTAAAACGAAAATCAGGGCAGAAATCACGATCGAAAATAATCACGGAAAACCCTGGAAAAAACTGGCGAACAGGCTAACGAATGAATGTTCGCTGTCTGCGGCTAATGGGTGAAAACCGTTCATTAAAACGAACGTACGAGCGGGCGTTCGCTAAAAAACTAAACCGAAAAAAAAACCGATCTACAATAAAAATAATCGAGGTTTTTTTTAAAAAAACCATACGGTTTTCTAACGAAAACCGGCGGCTACCTCGGGACGCGTGACGGCGGCGACGCCGGGCAACTCCGGTGAGGCGGCGGGCGGCGGGGTCGGCGGTGAGGTCAGCGGCGACGGACGGCTGGGTCGGCGTCCGGCGGCGGGGTCGGGACATCACGACGGCAGCGGCGCGGGTTAGGGTTAGGGTTTCGGCGGCGGGGCTCGCGGTGGGCTGCGGGGTCGATGGCGCGGCTTATAAGGCCCAGGGAGGTGGGAGTCCGGGTCACCCGCGGCCTGTAAGTCAGTTCGAACTTTATTTTTTTAAATAATCTGACGCCCAGAGAAACAAAGAAAAGAAATAATAAACGGACTCCAAAAATCCCGAAATATATTTTCCCCGTCCTCTAAAAATATAGCGGACAAAGTGAACATTTATTTGGGCCTCTAATGCAATTTTGAAAAACACATATTTTCCTAATTCAAATAAAATTGCAATAAAATCCAAATAAAATTTATTTATTGATTTTAATATTTTTCCTCCAATATTTCATTTATTTTGGAGAAATCATATTATCTCCTCTCATATATTTTAATACAAAATATTTTCGGAGAGAAAAATTATTAAAACCAAAATGATCCTTGTTTCAATATTTGTTAAAATTCAAATATGAAAAATGTGAAATCCCCAACTCTCTCCGTGGGTCCTTGAGTTGCTTAGAATTTTGAGGACCGCGGAATGAAATGTAATAAAATATGATATGCATGAATGACCTATGTATAACATTCCCAATTGAAAATTTGGGATGTTACAAACCTACCCCCCCCCCCCTTAAGATGAATCTCGTCCTCGAGATTCGGGTTGGTTAGAAAATAGGTGTGGGTGGTCTTTGCGTAGATCATCCTCTCGTTCCCAGGTGGCTTCGTCCTCGGTATGGTGGCTCCAATGAACTTTGCAAAACTTGATAACTTTGCTGCGAGTAACTCGGCTGGCAAACTCGAGAATCTTAACTGGTTTCTCCTCATACGCCAGATCACTATCCAACTGAATTGCTTCCAGGGGCACTATATCTCTCAGAGGACTATCGGCCATCTCTGCATGGCACTTCTTCAACTGGGAAACGTGAAACACATCATGAACTCCTGACAGTCCTTCGGGTAACTCCAATTTGTAGGCAACCTCTCCCATGCGTTCCAAAACACGGTATGGCCCTACAAACCTCGGGGCTAACTTTCCCTTAACTCCAAAAAGTTTAACACCTCATAGGGGTGTGTAGCGACCCGACCTCAGATGGTCAAGTCTCTGTGCTTCCGTGTCATCCCTGGATCGGTAATGCTGACACACACAGTACTCGAAGGATTTATAACAGAGTAGCAATCACACACTTATTACATCGAATGTCACAAAAGAGAACTTATTACAATAATATGGCTTAAGGCCATCTAATGCGATAACAGCGGAAGACTTGGAAGATAAAGTGAGTCCATCAACTCCAACGGCATAATCGAGCTGCACGGCAACGACCTCTATCGAACCTTACTCCTCGTTCAAAAGTCTGCAACATAATACGTTGCAGCCCGAAACGGGTCAGCACATGGAATATGCTGGCAATATAACACAATAGAGCAAGAACAGAATAATGCTATCACTACATGCATATTTGGCTGGTGGAAAGCTCTACGGTTACAGTTTTTGCGAAAAGCCAATTTTTCCCTACATCAAAGGAATAAATTTTAATTTAACTATCATGGTGGTTGAAACATCATTGAGAAGGTATAACCCCAATTCAATCCCAATTAAAATAATTAACAACCCAACAATATTAATTAAGAGTGATGAGATACATGTGAATACTCAAGTACTAGATACTCAGAATTGTCCATAACCGGGGACACGGCTAACCATGATTAGATTGTACACTTTGCAGAGGTTTGCGCACTTTTCCCCACAAGACTCGATCGCCTCCGTTGATTTCTCGTGACTACATGGTGTTTGAGAAGCGGATGACCGAGACACGCCTTTCGAAACATTAACTCTCTACTCCGGATAGATCATACCAAACCTATAAAACCCACTACCTGCTGATCTACCTCTTCGAGAGCTTCACGTAACTTACTCAACTATGCTAGAGCCCATAATAAATTGTGGCTGCACATGGAAGTTTCTACCATGAATAATCTCGTTCCTTTGAGCCTGGTGGCGGTCCATAGGAAGATCACACGGGTACCCCGGGATTTCCAAAATAAAACAGATAACACTGGTTCCCTGTGTGCCTCAATCCACCCAGATGTGTATTTAAGTTGCCACCTTAAAGTAAACCATTAATTAACAATCTCACATTTGTCGTGAATATCTCTCAAACCCAAACCACGTCTACGAGCATAGCATAGCAATATAAGCATAACGTAGAAGTAACTCCCAAGGGTTTGATAATAACAGGGCAATAGGTTCCTACCTCATCATCTACTTCCCAACCCACAAATTAATGACATCCTAACCATGCAATGCTTGAGGGTTGAACTAATGCATAAAACTGGGTATGAAAAGAGTATGATCAAGTGTTACTTGCCTTGCTGACGATCCGTGAATCCTAGAGACTCGTAGTAACACGCTTCGCACTCCGGGAATTCTATCGCAAGCAAACAATACATACATAAGCAACAAGCAAAGATGCACAAACGAAACTTCAACTGAAAGAGGTTGACCGGAGAGTTGAACTTAAGAACTCCGGTTTGCAAAAAGAATCACACCAAACGGAGCAACGAAATTCAAACGGCGAGAGAAACAAGATCCGTTTACTAATCTGAACTAGGTTCAAATTTTACAAAGTCAAAAACTGGTTTGAGTTGGTTATTCGGAAAGAGGGTTTCGAGATGAAACTCTAGGCGCTTGAATCGCCTGATTCCGATAAACGAGCGAAAAGTTATACTAGTTCGAACATCGGATCAGAAATCGCGATCGGAAAAATCGCGGAATAAATCCGATAAAAGAAAACGACGAACGGCTAAACGAACGAATGTTCGTTAGCAGAAACTAGTTCGAACATGTTCGTAAAAACGAACGAACGGCGAACGCTCGCAAAATAAATAAACTGGAGAAATAAAACCGATCTATAAAAAAAACGGGCTAGGGTTTTTAAAAAACCCGAAGGGTTCTAAAAAAACCGGCGACGAGTGGCTACCTCCGGCGAGGTCGTCCGGCGGGGCGGGCGGCTCCGGCGGGGTCCGGAGAGGGGCGGCGAGGGCGGCTAGGGGCGGCGGCGGCTCGGCAACTCGGCGAGGGCGGGAGGCGCGGGAGGCGGCGGCTACGGCCAAGGGCGGCGGCGGCGGCTCGGGCTCGGCTCGGGCTCGGGTCCGGGTGGGAGGCGGTGGTGGCTAGAGAGGGGTGGGCGGCGCTATTTAAAGAGGGGGGCGGCTTGGAGGAGGGGGCAAGGCGGGGGGGGAGTCCGGCTCGACTCCAGTCCGCGCGGGCGGCGCGGCCAAGCAGAAGCGGAGGCGGTGGTGGCTGGGCAGCCTGCTTGGCTGGGCCTTTAGCCCGATCGAAGCGCTCATTCATATTTTTTAAACATTCACTAAACTTATAAAAATCCTAAAAAATAAATAAAATCTAAAATGCCAAAACAAGTTTTCTTTGCCTAAATAAAATATTTAGGACAGATGAACTTTTCTTGGCCCCTAAAATGCAATTTTAAATATATGCAAAAAAATTTAGGAAAATAAAATTCCAAATAAATAAAATAAAATCCAAATAATGATTTTAACATTTTTCCTCCGATATTTCAATTATTTTTGGAGAAATCATATTATCTCCTCTCATTTATTATTAAACATGAAATATTTTCCGGAGAGAAAAATATTAAAATCCAAAATCCTCGTCTTCATTATTCGATAAAATTCAAATATGAAAATCGGAAAATCCCCAACTCTCTCCGAGGGTCCTTGAGTTGCTTAGGATTTCGAGGATGGCAAACGAGAATGCAATAAAATATGATATGCATGGATGACCTATGTATAACATATGCCAAATTGAAAATTTGGGATGTTACAAACCTACCCCCCTTAAGATGAATGTCGCCCTCGAGATTCGGGTTGGCTAGAAAATAGGTGCGGATGGTCCTTGCGAATATCATCTTCTCGTTCCCAGGTGGCTTCCTCCTCTGTATGGTGGCTCCATTGAACTTTGCAAAACTTGATAACTTTGCTGCGGGTGACTCGGCTGTCGAAATCCAGAATCTTTATTGGCTTCTCCTCATAAGTCAAATTACTATCCAACTGTATCGCCTCTAGGGGCACTGTATCTTTTAACGGTATATCGGCCATCTCAGCATGGCATTTCTTCAGCTGTGATACGTGAAACACATCGTGAACTCCTGACAATCCTTCCGGTAACTCCAGCTTGTAGGCAACTTCTCCTATCCGTTCCAAAACACGATACGGTCCTACAAATCTTGGGGCTAAGTTTCCCTTTACTCCAAAACGTTTCACTCCCCTCAGGGGTGATACTCGCAGGTAGGCTCTGTCTCCAATTTCATAAGTTACCTCCTTGTGTTTTGAATCTGCGTAACTCTTCTGTCTCTAATCAGTTTAACCTTCTCCTCTGAGTCTTTGATCAAATCTGGTCCAAACAACTGACGGTCTCCTACCTCATCCCACATCAATGGTGTTCTACATCTGCGTCCATACAGAGCTTCGAACGGTGCCATCTTCAAACTGGCCTGGTAGCTGTCGTTATATGAAAATTATGCGTACGGCAAATTGTCATCCCGACTTGATCCATAATCTAGCGCACAGGCCCTTAACATATCCTCCAGAATCTGGTTAACTCTCTCTGTCTGTCCATCCGTCTGTGGGTGGAACGCGGTACTAAACTCCAATCTGGTACCCAAAGTCTGGTGTAGCTGATGCCAAAACTTTGAAGTAAACTGTGTTCCTCTATCTGATACAATGCTCCTTGGAACTCCGTGCAAACATACGATCCTGGTCATATATATCTTAGCCAACTTGGCATTTGTATAAGTTGTTTTCACTGCGATGAAGTGAGCTACTTTGGTCAAATGATCCACAACTACCCATATTGAATCATATCCTGCTTTGGTTCTGGGTAATCCGGTGATAAAATCCATGCCAAGTTTGTCCCACTTCCATTCGGGTATTGGCATAGGCTGCAACAGTTCTGCCGGCTTTTGATGCTCTGCCTTCACTCTCTGACATACATCGCAAACGGCTACATACTCGGCAATATCCTTCTTCATACCAGTCCACCAGAAACGTTCCTTCAGGTCCAAATACATCTTGGTGTTTCCGGGGTGAATCGAGTATGGTGAGTCATGAGCCTCTTGAGGTATTAACTTCCTGATCTCCGAATTGTTGGGCACATAAATCCGGTCCTCAAACCACAAGGTATCGTGCTCATCCTCGCGAAAACCTTTGGCTTTTCCTTTGCCCATCTTCTCTTTTATCTCAGCAATCTCTTTATCCTCCTTCTGAGCTTCTCGAATCTTGTTCAATAACGTCGACTGAACCTCCATTGTTGCAAGAAAACCTCTTGGAACAATCTCCAACTGAAGTTCCATAATATCCTCTGCTAACTCCTTTGGCAGTCCTCTACTTTCAAGGATATTGGCATAACTCTTCCCACTCAAAGCGTCTGCTACGACGTTGGCCTTTCCTGGATGATAGTGTAGCTTCATGTCGTAATCCTTTATGAGTTCCAGCCATCTCCTCTGTCTGAGGTTCAACTCCTTCTGTGTGAAAATGTACTTCAAACTTTTATGATCCGTGTACACATCACAACGGTTTCCCATGAGATAATGTCTCCAGGTCTTTAACGCATGCACTACAACTGCTAACTCCAAATCATGCGTGGCATAGTTCATCTCATGTGGCTTTAGTTGTCGTGAGGCATACGAAACAACTTTTCCGTCCTGCATAAGAACACATCCAAGTCCCAGGCGAGAGGCATCACAATACACCTGAAACTCCTTATGTATATCTGGCAATGTCAGCACTGGGGTTGTAGTCAACCGTTTCTTCAACTCTTGAAATCTTGTCTCGCAATCCTCTGTCCATTTGAACTTAGTATCCTTCTTTAGCAATTCTGTCATTGGCTTAGCAATCTTGGAAAAATTCTCAATGAATCTCCGGCAATATCCTGCCAGTCCAAGGAAACTGTGAATCTCGCTGACTGAAGTGGGTGCCAACCATTCGGTGACTGACTGAATTTTACTGGGATCTACTGCTATACCCTCTCCTGATATAACATGTCCAAGAAATCCAACTTCCTTCAACCAAAACTCGCACTTGCTGAATTTGACGTATAACTGGAGCTCCCTGAGTTTCTCGAGAACCAAACGTAGGTGTTCTGCGTGCTCCTCCTCGTTCTTCGAGTAAACCATAATATCATCGATAAACACCACAACAAACTTGTCCAAATACTCCATGAACACTTTGTTCATCATACTCATGAAATAGGCAGGGGCGTTAGTCAGTCCAAATGACATGACCGTATACTCATATAATCCATACCGTGTGGTGAATGCTGTCTTTGGTATATCCTTCTCTCAGATCTTCAACTGATGGTATCCTGATCATAGATCAATCCTCGAAAACACCTTAGCTCCTTGTAACTGATCAAACAGATCATTAATCATCGGTAAGGGATACTTGTTATTTATCGTTACTTCATTCAGAGCTCGGTAATCAACAACCATCCTTAGGGATTTATCTTTCTTCTCAACCAAAAGTACTGGGGCTCCCCAAGGTGATGAACTTCTACGAATGTATCCTTTCTCCAATAGCTCCTTGATCTGCTTCTTAATTTCCTCCGGATCATTTGCGGGCATCCGGTAGGGTCTCTTTGATATTGGCCCTGCACTGCATTAGCTCTATCGTAAACTTGATGTCTCGATTCGTGGCATGCCCGTAACTCCTCCGAAAACATCTGGATAATCCTTTACTACAGTACTTCCTCCTGCATAACTCCCGTGAGGGCATTCACTTGGCTCCTCCTAGGCACATGCCTAGATACATACTTAATCCTTTTTCCCTCTGGGGTGGTAAGATTAATTGACTTGCTAGCACAGTCAATACTTCCTCCATACTTTGACATCCAGTCCATACCTAATATCACATCCAACCCTTGTGACTCCAAGATAATTAGGTCAGACGGAAAAACATGCGTGCCAATGATTAGGGGTATTTGGGTGCACCATCTGCTAGCCATGTACTCTGCTCCAGGTGAGCTCACTAAAAGAGGGGTCCTAAGGGTCTGAGTTGGTAACTTAAACTTATCCACAAATCCCCTTGATATGTATGAATGCGATGCACCAGTATTGAAAAGAACAATAGCGGTAAATGACTGAACCAGAAACTTACCTATTACCGCGTCCGGCTGCTCTTCAACTTCCTCCACGTTAACGTGGTTCACTTGTCCTTTGTTGAATGGATTGGGCTTCTTCCCAGCGCTTCCATTTCCGTTTCCATTCTTTCCTTCAGGGCAGTCATTGGCATAGTGCCCTGTCTTCCCGCACTTGAAGCAAATAACTTGGCTTAAGTCCCTCTTGGCGGGTGTAGCTGGGTTAGAGCGATTCTGATTATTGTTGACTCCATTCCCATTCCCGTTCTTCGCACCATTTTGATTATGCGATCCTCCTCCAGTATGGTTATGTCCTCCATGGTTATGAACAAGTCCTTCCGAGTTCGGGGTTAAGCGAGGCTTCTGGTGAGCTCCTGAGTTATACTTCCCTTGTCCATACTTCCTCTTACGACTCTCAATTTGCTGCTGCTTTCTTTCAATCATTAGAGCCTTATCTACCAACTCCTGGTAGTTGTTGAAAGTTGCCACCATCAACTGCATACTCATCTCATCATTCAGCCCTTCCATAAACTTCTCCCGCTTCGGCATCGTGGCTACATCATCGGGGCATAGCGTGATAACTTGCTAAACTCATCCACGTCTCGGGCCACATGACGGTTCCCTGGCGTAAGTTGCGAAACTCATGCTTCTTTATCTGCATGGCTCCAGTTGAGACATGGGACGTCGAAAGCTTGTTGAACTGGTCCCAAGTGACATTGGCTATAGGAAAAGTAGCCGTAATTCTCCCACCATGCGGCTGCTGGTCCATCCAATTGATGTCGGCAAAGCGCACCTTTCAGCATCCGTGCATCCTGCGGTGGTTAACTCCTTCCAATACGGCGAGCCAATCATCAAGCAACTATTGGCTCGGTGCTCTTTGGAAAACACCGCGGTTGTAACCTCATAAAACGGGCTAAATTGTCCACTGGCGGCGGGTTGTTGTTGTTGGCATTGCCCTGGTTCTAAACTAGCAATTGCATCAAGGTATTCTGTTGTTGGATCAACTGGGTGAACTCCGGTGGGAAAACAAAACCGGGGTCACGTCTCGGAGGCATCTGAAGGTTTAGATGGAAGAGATTAGAATAGAAAGAGGTCTAGCGAGAAACACTACCCATATGCACATGAGGCAAACACACATATATTCATTCAATCAAGCAAGGGCATACAAAACGGTCTAGGACTATCGCATAAGTGCTCAACTACTACTAGTTACATGGGGGAAAATACTATTATTATATGGTGGTCATCTAAAAATTTTGATCGGTGGAAGACTCCATGATGTCTGCTCCAGCTTCGTCTTCATAGTCATCATCACTTGGATCTGAGTCGATGTCGTCGATGATGATGTAGTTGTCCGGGCAAGTGGGATCTTCTTCCTCTTCTTGCTCCTCTTCTTTCGGTGCTGGTCCTCCCATGAAGACTCCGATCTTCTTGACTAGGTCGTCATTCTTCTCCAGTAGGGTCTTGATTTCTTCCTCATATCCATCGCGTGTAGACTTGAGTTCTTCCTCCAGCTCGATGATCCTAGTTTTTGCCTTCTTCAAATCCATCATGTCTGCGCACATCTGGTTCTCTTGACGTCGAATGTGCTGGTTTAGCTCCTGGATGTAAGCTGCAATGGATCTATCCTTCTTGGTGCTGATTACTTCCCATTGCTCGTCTCGGCGCCCACATATTTGGTATATGGTGTCTTTAAGCTCCTTATTGTAGACTTCTCCAATGCGTCCCATGGTAATGTGAGCTGCCATACTCTTTCCCAAACTCCATGTTGGTGTATTGAAAACGCACACTATGGGATCCGTGCTTGGCGCAAACGTCCTTCTGGGAACTAGTGCTTGAATCTTCCAGCATTCTTCTTCTGGTAAGGTGGCGTTGTACGTCCCGGTGAAGCTTGGTATTCCAATATTCAGGTACCTAGTGACTTCTTTCAAGTGGCGTCCAAAAGGTGTGTCTTCATCCGGTTGTGCAAACTTGTACTTCATCTCCGTCATCCTAAAGAGTGGGAAAATGGAGAGGGGTCAGAAATGAGTAGAGAGGAGTGACCTGTGGTTTTATCTTAGTGGTCGTGTCCTAAACTCAGCGTGGGCTCTGATACCATCTTGTAGCGACCCGACCTCAGATGGTCAAGTCTCTGTGCTTCCGTGTCATCCTGGATCGGTAATGCCGACACACACAAGATCAAGGATTTATAACAGAGTAGCAATCACACACTTATTACATCGAATGTCTCAAAAGAGAACTTATTACAATAATATGGCTTAAGGCCATCTAATGCGATAACAGCGGAAGGCTTGGAAGATAAAGTGAGTCCATCAACTCCAACGGCATAACTGAGCTGAACGGCAATGACCTATCGAACCTTACTCCTCGTCTGAAAAGTCTGCAACATAATACGTTGCAGCCCGAAAACGGGTCAGCACATGGAATATGCTGGCAATATAACACAATAGAGCAAGAACATAATAATGCTATCACTACATGCATATTTGGTTGGTGTAAAGCTCTATGGTTACAGTTTTTGCGAAAAGCCAATTTTTCCCTACATCAAAGGAATAAATTTTAATTTAACTATCATGGTGGTTGAAACATCATTGAGAAGGTATAACCTCAACTCAATCCCAATTAAAGTAATTAACAACCCAACAATATTAATTAAGAGTGATGAGATACATATGAATACTCAAGTACTAGATACTCAGAATTGTCCATAACCGGGGACACGGCTAACCATGATTAGATTGTACACTCTGCAGAGGTTTGCGCACTTTTCCCCACAAGACTCGATCGCCTCCGTTGATTTCTCGCACTACATGGTGTTTGAGAAGCGGATGACCGAGACACAGTCTTTCAGAAACATTAACTCTCTACTCCGGATAGATCATACCAAACCTATAAAACCCACTACCTGCTGATCTACCTCTTCGAGAGCTTCACGTAACTTACTCAACTATGCTAGAGCCCATAATAGCTTGTGGCTGCACACGGAACTTTCTAGCATGAATAATCTCAGTTCCCTTTGAGCCTGGGTGGCGGTCCATAGGAAGATCACACGGGTACCCCGAGATTTCCAAAAATAAAACAGACAACACTGGGTTCCCCAGGTGCCTCAATCCACCCAGACGTGTATTTAAGTTGCAACCTTAAAGTAAACCATTAATTAACAATCTCACATCTGTCGTGAATATCTCTCAAACCCAAACCACGTCTACGAGCATAGCATAGCAATATATGCATAACGTAGAAGTAACTCCCAAGGGTTTGATAATAACAGGGCAATAGGTTCCTACCTCATCATCTACTTCCCAACCCACAAGTTAATGACATCCTAACCATGCAATGTTTGAGGGTTGAACTAATGCATAAAATTGGGTATGAAAAGAGTATGATCAAGTGTTACTTGCCTTGCTGACGATCCGTGAATCCTAGAGACTCGTAGTAACACGCTTCGCACTCCGGGAATTCTATCGCAAGCAAACAATACATACATAAGCAACAAGCAAAGATGCACAAACGAAACTTCAACTAAAAGATGTTGACCGGAGAGTTCAACTTAAGAACTCCGGTTTGCAAAAAGAATCAAACCAAACGGAGCAATGAAATTCAAACGGCGAGAGAAACAAGATCCGTTTACTAATCTGAACTAGGGTTAAATTTTACAAAGTCAAAAACTGGTTTGAGCTGGTTATGCGGAAAGAGGGTTTCGAGATGAAACTCCAGGCGCTTGAATCGCCTGATTCCGATAAACGAGCGAAAAGTTATACTAGTTCGAACATCGGATCAGAAATCGCGACCGGAAAAATCGCGGAATAAATCCGATAAAAGAAAACGACGAACGGCTAAACGAACGAACGTTCGTTAGCAGAAACTAAACGACGAACATGTTCGTAAAAACGAACGAACGGCGAACGCTCGCAAAATAAATAAACCGGAGAAAAAAAACCGATCTATAAAAAAACGGGCTAGGATTTTTAAAAAAACCGAAGGGTTCTAAAAAAACCGGCGATGAGGGGCTACCTCCGGCGAGGTCGTCCGGCGGGCGGGCGGCTCAAGGGTCCGCGAGGGGCGGCGAGGGCGGCTAGGGGTGGCGGCGGCTCGGCGACTCGGCGAGGGCGGGAGACGCGGAGGCGGCGGCTCGGCCAAGGGCGGCGGCGGCGGCGGCTCGGGCTCGGGTCCGGGTGGGGGCGGTGGTGGCTAGAGAGGGGGGCGGCGCTATTTAAAGAGGGGGCGGCGGCTTGGAGGAGGGGGCAAGGCGGTGGGAGGGGAGTCCGCTCGGACTCGGTCCAGCGGCAGCGGCGCGCAGCAAGCAGCGGAGGCTGACTCGGCCGGCCTGCTTTCACTGGGCCTTTAGCCCAATCGGTATGATTCATATTTTTTAAAACATTCACTAAACTTATAAAAATCCTAAAAAATAAATAAAAATCTAAAATGCCAAAACAAGTTTTCTTTGCCTAAATAAAATATTTAGGACATGATGAACTTTTCTTGGCCCCTAAAATGCAATTTTAAATATATGCAAATTTTTTCTAGGGAAATAAAATTCCAAATAAATATACAAATAATGATTTTAACATTTTTCTTCCGATATTTCAATTATTTTTGGAGAAGTCATATTATCTCCTCTCATTTATTATTAAACATGAAATATTTTCCGGAGAGAAAAATATTAAAATCCAAAATCCTCGTCTTCATTATTCGATAAAATTCAAATATGAAAATCGGAAAATCCCCAACTCTCTCCGAGGGTCCTTGAGTTGCTTAGGATTTCGAGGATGGCAAACGAGAATGCAATAAAATATGATATGCATGGATGACCTATGTATAACATGCCAAATTGAAAATTTGGGATGTTACAGGGTGACACTTGCAGATATGCTCTGTCTCCGACTTCATAAACTACCTCCTTGCATTTTGAATCTGCATAACTCTTTTGTCTGGACTGAGCTACCTTCAGTCTATCTCGAATCAGCTTAACCTTCTCTTCGGACTCCTTAATCAAATCCGGCCCAAACAACTGGCGGTCTCCAACTTCATCCCACATCAACGGTGTTCGGCATCTTCTTCCATACAGGGCTTCAAAAGGTGCCATCTTCAAACTAGCCTGGTAGTTGTTGTTGTATGAGAACTCCGTGTAGGGAAAGTTGTCATCCCAACTAGATCCATAATCTAATGCACAAGCTCTTAACATGTCCTCCAGAATCTGATTGACTCTCTCGGTCTGTCCATCTGTCTGCGGGTGAAAAGCTGTACTGAACTCCAGCCTGGTTCCCAAAGTCTGGTGCAGCTGGTGCCAAAACATTGAGGTAAACTATGTTCCTCTATCTGATATGATGGTCCTCGGAACTCCGTGCAGACATACGATCCTTGTCATATATATCTTGGCCAACCTTGCGCTTGTATAGGTGGTTTTCACTGGGATAAAGCGGGCTACTTTTGTCAAATGATCCACTACTATCCAGATAGAATCATATCCCGATCGGGTCCTGGGTAATCCGGTGATAAAGTCCATGCCAAGCTTGTCCCACTTCCATTCGGGTATTGGCATAGGCTGCAGTAATCCTGCTGGCTTCTGATGTTCTGCCTTCACTCTCTGACATACATCACATACGGCTACATACACGGCAATATACTTCTTCATACCAGTCCACCAGAAACGCTCCTTCAAATCAAAATACATCTTAGTGTTTCCGGGTTGTATCGAGTATGGTGAGTCATGAGACTCCTGTAGTATCAACTTCCTGATCTCTACATTATTGGGCACATAAATGTGGTCATCGAACCACAAGGTGTCGCGCTCATCGTCACGAAAACCCTTGGCTTTTCCTTCACTCATCTTTTCCTTTATTTCAGCAACTTTTTTGTCATCCTTCTGAGCTTCTCTAATCTTTTCCAATAATGTTGACTGAATCTCCAATGTTGCAACAAAACCTCTAGGAACTATTTCCAAACGAAGCTCCCTGAGATCTTCTGCTAACTCCTTGGGCATTCCTCCACTCACGAGGGTATTGACATAACTCTTACGGCTCAAAGCGTCTGCTGCGACATTGGCCTTGCCCGGATGATAGTGCAACTTCATATCATAATCCTTTATGAGCTCCAATCATCTCCTCTGCCTGAGGTTCAGCTCCTTCTGTGTGAAAATGTACTTCAAACTCTTGTGATCCGTGTACACATCACAACGGATTCCAATAAGAAAATGTCTCCATGTCTTGAGCGCATACACTAGGCTGCTAACTCCAAATCATGCATGGCATAATTCAACTCATGCGGTCGAAGCTGTCGTGAGGCATATGAAACAACCTTTCCGTCTTGCATAAGTACTCCTCCAAGTCCTAAGCGAGAGGCATCACAATACACTTGGAAATCCTTGCGTATATCAGGCAAAATCAGCACTGGGGCTGTAGTCAAACGTTTCTTCAACTCCTGGAAACTTGCTTCACATTCTTCACTCCAATGGAACTTGGTGTCGTTCTTCAACAACACCGTCATGGGTGATACATCTCCAACGTATCTATAATTTTTGATTGCTCCATGCTACTTTATCTACTATTTTAGGCAATATTGGGCTTTATTATCCACTTTTATATTATTTTTGGGACTAACCTATTAACCGGAGGCGAAGCCCAGATTTGTTGTTTTATGCCTATTTCAGTGTTTCGAGGAAAAGGAATATCAGACGGAGTCAAAACGGAACGAAATCAACTGGAGAAGTTATTTTTGGAAGGAAACCCACCTGATGGACTTGGACCCCACGTCAGAAGATACGGGAGGTGCTCACGAGGGTGGGGGGCGCGCCCACCCCCCTGGGCGCGCCCCGTTGGGGCCCCCGTAGCTCCACCGATGTTCTCCTTTCACCCATATATACCATCGTACCCTAAAACTTCCCGAACAGAAGATAGATCGAGAGTTCCGCCGCCGCAAGCCTCCAGAACCACCAAAAACCAATCGGGACCCCTTTCTGGTACCCTGCCGGAGGGGGGATCCATCTCTGGTGGCCATCTTCATCATCCCGACGCTATCCATGACGAGGAGGGAGTAGTTCACCCTCGGGGCTGAGGGTATGTACCAGTAGATATGTGTTTGATCTCTCTCTCTCTCTCTCTGTCTCGTGTTCTTGAGGTGATACGATCTTGATGTATCCCGAGCTTTGCTATTGTAGTTGGATCTTATGATGTTTCTCCCCCTCTACTCTCTTGTGATGAATTGAGTCTCCCCTTTGAAGTTATCTTATCGGATTGAGTCTTCTATGAGAACACTTGATGTATGTCTTGGTGATCAACTTGCGGGTATCGTGACATTGGGAACCTATGCATAGGGGTTGGCACACGTTCTTGATTCTCTGATAGAAACTTTGGGGCACTCTTTGAAGTACTTTTATGTTGGTTGGATGAATCTGAGATTGTGAGATGCATATTGTATAATCAAGCCCACGGATACTTGAGGTGACAATGGAGTATCTAGGTGACATTAGGGTTTTGGTTGATTTGTATCTTAAGGTGTTATTCTAGTACGAACTCTTTTACAGATTGATCCGAAAGAATAGCTTTGTGGTGGTTTCGTACCCGACCATAATCTCTACGTTTGTTCTCCGCTATTAGTGTCTTCGGAGTGACTGTTTGTTGCATGTTGAGGGATTGTTATATGATCTATCTATGTTATTATTGTTGAGAGAACTTGCACTAGTGAAAGTATGAACCCTAGGCCTTGTTTCCTATCATTGCAATACCGTTTACGCTCACTTTTATCATTACTTACCTAGCTGTTTTTATATTTTTCAGATTACAAAAACCTATATCTACCATCCATATTGCACTTGTATCACCTTCTCTTCGCCGAACTAGTGCACCTATACAATTTACCATTGTATTGGGTGTGTTCGGGACACAAGAGACTCTTTGTTATTTGGTTGCAGGGTTGCTTGAGAGAGACCATCTTCATCCTACGCCTCCCACGGATTGATAAACCTTAGGTCATCCACTTGAGGGAAATTTGCTACTGTCCTACAAACCTGTGCACTTGCAGGCCCAACAACTTCTACAAGAAGAAGGTTGCGTAGTAGACATCAAGCTCTTTTCTGGCGCCGTTGCCGGGGAGGCTAGGTAAGTGAAGGTATATCTTTAGATCTTGCAATCGAATCTTTTTGTTTCTTGTTTTATCACTAGTTTGTTTATAAAAGAAAATTACAAAAAAATGGAATTGAGTTTGTCTCATACGCTTCATCTTTTTTAATATCTTTCGTGAGTATGATGGAAAAGAAAATTGTGCCAAAGTGTTAGAAGAAGAATTACATAGAATTCTTGGAATAAAATTTGTGAATGATGAGCATGATTGCAATGTTATTAGTATGAATTCCTTGAATATCCATGATGCTAATGATATGCAAAGCCACAAGCTTGGGGAAGCTATGTTTGATGAAGATGATATTTTTTGTCCCCAAGCTTTGATGAGCAAATTTACTATGATGAAAGAATGCCTCCTATCTATGATGACACGTATGCTTTAAAGAATAATTATATCCATGAAACTTGTCATATTGATCTTAATTTTCAATCACATGATAGTTACTTTGTTGAGTTTGCTCCCACTACTATTGATGAGAAGAATTTTGCTTATATGGAGAGTAGTAAATTTTCTATGCTTGTAGATCATGAAAAGAATGCTTTAGGTCCTGGTTATATTGTTGAATTCATTCATGATGCTACTGAAAATTATTATGAGGGAGGAATATATGCTTGTAGGAATTGCAATAATATCAAGTTTCATCTGTATGGGCTTAAAGTTTTGAAGTTATGCTTGTTTTGTCTTCATATGCTAGTTGATTATTGTTCCCATAAGTTGTTTTCTCACAAAATCCCTATGCATAGGAAGTGGGTTAGACTTAAATGTGCTACTCATATTCTTCATGATGCTCTCTTTATGTTTCAATTCCTATCTTTTATGTGAGCATCATTGAAATCATAATGCCTAGCTAGGGGCGTTAAACGATAGCGCTTGTTGGGAGGCAGCCCAATTTTATTTTAGTTTCTTTCTTTTTGGTTATGTTAAGGAATAAATAATACATCTATCCTCTGTTTTGATGTGGTTTTATGTTTTAATTAGTGTTTGTGCCAAGTAGAATCTTTGGAAGACTTGAGTGAAGTCTTTATGATCATGCTGTAAAAAACAGAAACTTTAGCACTCACGAGATTAGCTTCAACTTTTTACTGGAGAGTGCTATTTAGTTGATTCTTTTTGCAGATTATTACTATACAAATTCCTCAGGTCCACCAATTTATTTTAGAATTTTTGGAGTTCCAGAAGTTTGCGTTAGTTACAGATTACTACAGACAGTTCTGTTTTTGACAGATTCTGTTTTCATTGTGTTGTTTGCTTATTTTGATGACTCTATGGCTAATAAAATAGTTTATAATCCATAGAGAAGTTGGAATACATTAGTTTTAACACCAATACAAATAAAGAATGAGTTCATTACAGTACCTTGAAGTGGTCTTTTGTTTTCTTTCGCTAACGGAGCTCACGAGTTTTCTGTTGTGAAATTTTCAAGTTTTGGGTAAAGATTCGATGGACTACGGAATAAGGAGTAGCAAGAGCCTAAGCTTGGGGATGCCCAAGGCACCCCAAGGTAATATTCAAGTACAACCAAGAGCCTAAGCTTGGGGATGCCCCAGAAGGCATCCCCTCTTTCGTCTTCGTTCATCGGTAACTTTACTTGTAGCTATATTTTTATTCACCACATGATATGTGTTTTGCTTGGAGCGTCATGTCATTTTGTTTTGTTTTGCTTGATGTTAGTTAGAATAATATTTTGCATCTTTATTTTCAATAAAAAAAGTCAAGGATAGCCCTTACCATGCTTATTTTGCTAGTATACATGTTGCTGTTTGAAAACAGAAAGTTTACCGCTGTTGCAAAAATTCTCTAGAAAAGTCAGAGAGTGGTATAATGTTGAACCTTTTTGCATTTTGAGATCTGGTAAATTTATTATAGTGGGAATTTTAGTTAATAAGTTTTGGAGACAGGGAAGTATTTATACTCTTGCATTCTTTACAGACTGTACTGTTTTGGCAGATTGCTGTTATGTTTGCATTGTTTGCATATGTTTGCTTGTTTGATGATTCTATTTAAAGATAGGAGTATTAAATATGCAGAGGCATTTAGTGTGCAATGTTGAATAATAATGCTAGTGATTTGTTACAGTATAAAATGATAAGGTTTTGCATTGGTTTATACTAACCTATCTCACGAGTTCTTGTTGAGTTTGTTGTGAATGAAGCTTTTGATAAAAAGAGAAACCATGATATGAGAGGAATTAAGGAAACACAAAAGTTCAATCTTGGGGATGCCCAAGGCACCCCAAGATAATATTTCAAGAAGTCTCAAGCATCTAAGATTGGGGATGCCCCGGTAGGCATCCCACCTTTCTTCTTCAACAACTATCGGTTAGTATTGGTTGAGCCTAAGTTTTTGCTTCTTCACATGAGTTGCGCTATCCTTGCAATGTAGTTTTCTTTAGCTTTGCTTGCTGTTTGAATAAAGTATCAAGATCTGAAATTCTTAAATGTTGGAGAGTCTTCACATAGTTGCACAATTATTCGACTACTCATTGATCTTCACTTATATCTTTCGGAGTAGTTTGTCATTTGCTCTAGTGCATCACTTATATCTTTTAGAGCACGGTGGTGGATTTGTTTTAAAGAAACTTGATCTCTCATGCTTCACTTAGATTATTTTGAGAGTCGTTAATAGCATGGTAATTTTCTTAATGTTAATATACTTGGTGTTCAAGATATGTGAAACTTTCTTTTGAGTGCGTTGAATACTAAGATAAGTTTGATGCTTGATAATTGCTTTGAGATATGGAGGTGATAATATCAAAGTCATGCTAGTTGAGTAGTTGTGAATTTGATAAATGCTTGTGTTTAAGTTAGTAAATCCTGTAGCATGCACATATGGTTAAAGTTGTGTAACAAATTTGAAGCATGAAGTGTACCTGGCTTGTGCATCCTTATGAGTGGCGGTCGGGGATGAGCGATGGTCTTTTCCTACCAATATATCCCCCTAGGAGCATGCGCGAAGTACTTGATTTTTGATGACTTCTAAGTTTTTGCAATAAGTATATGAGTTCTTTTGACTAATGTTGAGTCCATGGATTATACGCACTCTTACCTTTCCGCCATTGCTAGCCTCTTCGGTACCGTGCATTGCCCTTTCTCACATTGAGAGTTGGCGCAAACTTCGCCGGTGCATCCAAACCCCGTGATACGATATGCTCTATCACACATAAACCTCCCTATATCTTCCTCAAAACAGCCACCATACCTACCTTTTATGGCATTTCCATAGCCATTTCGAGATATATTGCCATGCAACTTTCCACCGCTCCGTTCATCATTATTATGACATACATTACTTTTGTCATATTGCCATCGCATGATCATGTAGTTGACATCGTATTTGTGGCAAAGCCACCATGCATTATTTTCATACATGTCACTCTTGATTCATTACACCATCCCGGTTCACCGCCGGAGGCATTCATATAGAGTCATACCTTGTTCTAGTTTCGAGTTGTAATCCTTATGTTGTAATCAATAGAAGTGTGATGATCATCATTATTAGAGCATTGCCAAAAAAAAAGAGAAAGGCCAAAAAAAGAAAGGCCCAAAAAAGAAAAGAAAAGAAAAGGGCAATGCTACTATCTATTTTTCCACACTTGTGCTTCAAAGTAGCACCTTGTTCTTCATGTAGTGAGTCTCATATATTGTGCTTCAAAGTAGCACCATGTTTTTCATTTAGTGAGTCTCATAAGTTGGCTTTTTCATACTAGTGGAATTTTTCATTATAGAACTTGGCTTGTATATTCCTACGATGGGCTTCCTCAAATACCCTAGGTCTTCATGAGAAAGCAAGTTGGATGCACACCCACTAGTTTTCTTTTGTTGAGCATTCATAGCTCTAGTGCATCCGTTGCATGGCAATCCCTACTCCTCATGTTGACATCAATTGATGGGCATCTCCATAGCTTGTTGATTAGCCTCGTCAATGTGATATTTTCTCCTTTTTTGTCTTCTCCACACAATCCCCATCATCATATTCTATTCCACCCATAGTGCTATATCCATGGCTCATGCTCATGTATTGCGTGAAGGTTGAATTATTTTGAGATTATTTAAGTATGAAACAATTGCTTGGCTTGTCATCGGGGGTATAGAAGTTGGGAACATCTTTGTGTGACGAAAATGAAGCATAGCCTAACTATATGATTTTGTAGGGATGAACTTTCTTTTGCCATGCTATTTTGAGAAGACATGATTACTTTGATTAGTATGCTTGAAGTATTATTATTTTTATGTCAATATGAAATTTTGTCTTGAATCTTTCGGATCTGAATATTCATATCACAAGTAAGAAGAATTACATTGAAATTATGCCAAAGTATCACTCCGCACCAAAAATTCTTTTTTTATCATTTACCTACTCGAGGACGAGCAGGAGTTAAGCTTGGGGATGCTTGATACGTCTCCAACGTATCTATAATTTTTGATTGCTCCATGCTACTTTATCTACTGTTTTAGGCAACATTGGGCTTTATTATCCACTTTTATATTATTTTTGGGACTAACCTATTAACCGAAGGCCCAGTCCAGATTTGCTGTTTTATGCCTATTTCAGTGTTTCGAGGAAAAGGAATATCAGACGGAGTCAAAACGGAACGAAATCAACTGGAGAAGTTATTTTTGGAAGGAAACCCACCTGATGGACTTGGAACCCACGTCAGAAGATACAGGAGGTGCTCACGAGGGTGGGGGGCGCGACCACCCCCCCTAGGCGAGTCCCCCTGCCTCGTGGGGCCCCCGTAGCTCCACCGACGTTCTCCTTTCACCCATATATACCATCGTACCCTAAAACTTCCAGAACAGAAGATAGACCGGGAGTTCCGCCGCCACAAGCCTCCAGAACCACCAAAAACCAATCGGGACCCCTTTCCGGTACCCTGTCGGAGGGGGGATCCATCTCCGGTGGCCATCTTCATCATCCCGGCGCTATCCATGACGAGGAGGGAGTAGTTCACCCTCGGGGCCGAGGGTATGTACCAGTAGCTATGTGTTTGATCTCTCTCTCTCTCTCTCTCTCTCTCTCTCTCTCTCGTGTTCTTGAGGTGATACGATCTTGATGTATCCCGAGCTTTGCTATTGTTGTTGGATCTTATGATGTTTCTCCCCCTCTACTCTTTTGTGATGAATTGAGTTTCCCCTTTGAAGTTATCTTATCGGATTGAGTCTTTTATGAGAACACTTGATGTATGTCTATGTGATCAACTTGCGGGTTTCGTGACATTGGGAACCTATGCATAGGGGTTGGCACACGTTCTTGATTCTCCGGTAGAAACTTTGGGGCACTCTTTGAAGTACTTTTATGTTGGTTGGATGAATCTGAGATTGTGTGATGCATATCGTATAATCATGCCCACGGATACTTGAGGTGACAATGGAGTATCTAGGTGACATTAGGGTTTTGGTTGATTTGTATCTTAAGGTGTTATTCTAGTACGAACTCTTTTATAGATTGATCCGCAAGAATAGCTTTGTGGTGGTTTCGTACTTGACCATAATCTCTACGTTTGTTCTCCGCTATTAGTGTCTTCGGAGTGACTCTTTGTTGCATGTTGAGGGATTGTTATATGATCTATCTATGTTATTATTGTTGAGAGAACTTGCACTAGTGAAACTATGAACCCTAGGCCTTGTTTCCTATCATTGCAATACTGTTTACGCTCACTTTTATCATTAGTTACCTTGCTGTTTTTATATTTTCAGATTACAAAAACCTATATCTACCATCCATATTGCACTTGTATCACCTTCTCTTCACCGAACTAGTGCACCTATACAATTTACCATTGTATTGGGTGTGTTGGGGACACAAGAGACTCTTTGTTATTTGGTTGCAGGGTTGCTTGAGAGAGACCATCTTCATCCTACGCCTCCCACGGATTGATAAACCTTAGGTCATCCACTTGAGGGAAATTTGCTACTGTCCTACAAACCTGTGCACTTGCAGGCCCAACAACGTCTACAAGAAGAAGGTTGCGTAGTAGACATCAATGGGCTTCGCAATCTTAGAAAAATTCTCAATGAATCTCCTATAGTATCCCGCGAGTCCAAGAAAACTGCGGATCTCTCCAACTGAGGTGGGTGCCAGCCACTCAGTGACTGACTGAACCTTGGTAGGATCCACTGCTATACCTTCTCCTGATATAACCTGTCCAAGAAATCCAACTTCCTTCAACCAAAACTCACATTTGCTGAACTTGGCATATAACTGATGTTCCCTGTGCTTCTCGAGAACTAAATGCAAATGCTCCTTTTGTTCCTCTTCATTCTTCGAGTATACCAAGATATCATCAATGAACTCCACGACAAACTTATCCAAGAACTCCATGAACACCTTGTTCATCATGCTCATAAAATAGGCAGGGGCGTTGGTCAGTCGAAATGACATAATCGTATACTCATATAACCCATACCTCATGGTAAAAGTTGTCTTAGGTATATCCTTTTCTCGAATCTTCAGCTGGTGGCAACCTGATCGCAGATCGATCTTTGAAAACACTTTAGCTCCTTGCAGCTGGTCAAACAAATCATTGATCATTGGCAGTGGGTACTTGTTCTTGATTGTTACTTCATTCAACGCACGATAATCAACAACCATTCTTAATGATCCATCCTTCTTCTCAACCAAGAGCACTGGGCTCCCCATGGTGACGAGCTTCGTCGAATGTAACCTTTCTCCAATAACTCCTTAATCTGCTTCTTAATCTCCTCCAGATCATTTGCGGGCATCCGGTATGGTCTCTTCAATATCGGTCCGGTGCCTGGCATCAGCTCTATCAAAAACTCGATGTCTCGATCCAGTGGCATGCCTGGTAACTCCTCTAGAAATACATATGGGTAATCCTTCACTACAGGCACTTCCTCCTAAACAACTCCCGTGAGAGAATTTATTTGAGTCCTTCTAGGCGCATGCCTAGATACATACTTGATCCTTTTTCCCTCCGGGGTGGTGAGTAGAATAGACCTACTAGCACAGTCAATGTTTCCTCCATACTTCGACAACCAATCCATCCCTAGTATCACATCCAAACCTTGTGATTCCAAAATTACTAGGTCTGAGGGGAAAACATGGCTACCAATGGTTAAGGGCATCCGATCGCACCATCTACTGGCTATATACTCTGCACCGGGTAAGCTCACTAGCAAGGGTGTCCTAAGGGCTAATGTGGGTAACTTAAATTTGTCCACAAATCCCCTTGAAATGTATGAATGCGATGCACCAGTATCAAATAAAACAAGGGCGGTAAACGACTTAACCATAAACTTACCGATAACTGCACCGGGCTGCTCTTCAACCTCCTCCATGCTCACGTGGTTCACTTGTCCCCTGTTGAAAGGGTTGGGCTTCTTCCCAGCGCTTCCATTGCCATTTCTGTTCTTCAATTCCGGACAATCATTGGCGTAGTGCCCAGTCTTCCCGCACTTGAAACAGGTAATGTGACTTTGATCCTTCTTGGCGGGTGTGGCTGGGTTAGAGCGGTTCTGATTGCTGCCTGCTCCATTCCCGTTTCCATTCTTGGGGCCATTGTGATTATGCGTACTTCCTCCATTGTGAGTGTGGCCTCCATGCTTATGGGTATATCCTCCCGAGTTCGGGGTTAAACGAGGCTTCTATTGAGCTCCAGAATTGTACTTTCCTTGTCCATTCTTCCTCTTGCGGCTATCAATCTGCTGCTGCTTCCCTTCCATCATAAGAGCCTTATCTACCAACTCCTGGTAGTTGTTAAATGTTGCCACCATCAACTACATGCTCATCTCATCATTCAGCCCTTCCATAAACTTCTCCTGCTTTGCGGCATCTGTGGCCACATCATCAGGGGCATAACAAGATAGCTTACTAAACTCATCTACGTACTGAGCCACAGTACGATTTCCCTGACGTAAGTTGTGAAACTCACGCTTCTTCATGATCATAGCTCCAGTTGAGACATGGGCTGTGCGGAATGCTTGCTGAAACTAATCCCAAGTGACATTGGCTATAGGGAAAGTGGTTGTGTAATCCTCCCACCATGATGCTGCTGGTCCATCCAATTGGTGTGCGGCAAAACGCACCTTCTCAGCATCAGTGCAACCTGCGGTGGTCAACTCCCTTCCAATCTTGCATAACCAGTCATCCGCAACTATTGGCTCAGTGCTACTGGAAAACACCGGCGGCTGCAACCTTAGAATACGGGCTAAATTATGAACTGGTGGTGGTGGTGGCGGGTTGTTGTTGTTGTTGTTGTTTTTGCCTTGGTTCTGGACTAATATCTGCAGAAAGGCATTCTGCTGCTGGATCAACTGGGTGATCTCCGGTGGGAAGACAAATCCGGTATCACGTCTCGGAGGCGTCTGATGGGTTAAGGGTGGAGAGATTAGAATAGAATGAGGTCTAGTGAGGAAACACTACCCAAATGCACATGAGACAAACACAATCAAATCATATCACTCAATCAATCAAGCAAGGACATACAATCGGTCTAGAACTATCGTTACAGAAGTGCTCAGACTACTACTATATACATGGGGAAATACTACTAGTTATATGGTGGTCATCTAGAAATATTGACTGGTGGAAGACTCCATGATGTCCGCTCCAGCTTCATCTTCATAATCATCATCACCATCGTCAGGGTCAGAGTCGGTGTCGTCGATGATGATGTAGTCTTCAGGACAAATTTCCTTGGGTTCGTCGTCTTCTCCTCCTGGCACGGGATCTCCCATGAATACTCCTAGCTTTCTTTTCAGGTCGTCATTCTTCTCCACAAGTATCGTCATTTCCTCCTCATATCCATCACGTGTAGACTTGAATTCCTATTCTAGCTCTGTGATCCTAGTCATCGCCTTCTTCAAATCCCTCATGCCTGCGCACATCTGGTTCTCCTGTCGACGGATGTGCTGGTTTAACTCCTGGATGAAAACTGCAATGGACATGTCCCTCCTGGTGCTGATCATCTCCCATTGCTCATCTCGGCACCCACATATCTGATAGATAGTGTCCTTCAGCTCCTGTTTGTAAATTTCTCCAATACGTCCCATAGTAATGTGGGCTGCCATGCTCTTGCCTAGACTCCACGTGGGTGCATCCCGGAAAACTCTATTGGCTCAGTGACTGGCGTGAATGTCCTTCCTGGAACTTGAAATCGAATCATCCAACGCTCCTCTTCTGGTAAAGTGGCGATGTAGATCCCGGTGAAGCTTGGTATTCCGATGTTCAGGTATCTAGTGACTTCCTTCAAATGTCATCCAAAGGGTGTGTCTTCATCCGGTTGTGCAAACTTGTTCCTTGCGTCCGCCAACCTAAAGAGTAGAAAATGGAGAGGAGTCAAAAATGGGTAGAGAAGAGTGACCTATGGCTTTTCTTAGTGGTCGTGTCCTACATTCAACGTGTGCTCTGATACCATCTTGTAGCGACCCGACCTCAGACGGTCAAGTCTCTGTGCTTAGTGTCATCCCTGGATCGGTAATGCTGACACACACAGTACTCGAAGGATTTATAACAGAGTAGCAATCACACACTTATTACATCGAATGTCTCCAAAGGAGAACTTATTACAATAAACATGGCTTAAGGCCATCTAAATATGATAACAGCAGAAGGCGTGGAAGATAAAGTGAGTCCATCAACTCCAACGGCATAGCTGAGTGCATGAGAAACGACCTAGCGATCCTTACTCCTTGTCTGAAAAGTCTGCAACATGATATGTTGCAGCCCGAAACGGATCAGCACATGGAATATGCTGGCAATATAACACAGTAGAGCAATGAACAGATAAATGCTATCACTGCATGCATATATGGCTGGTGGAGGCTCTATGGTTATATTGTTTTTGCGAAAAGCCAATTTTTCCCTACTACGAAGGAATAAATTTTATTTAACTAACATGGTGGTTGAAACATTGAGAATGGTACCCCCATCTCAATCCGAAAGTAATTATCAACCCAACAAATTAATTTAGAGTGATGAGATCAAACCAATAATTCAAGTACCAGATACTCAAGATGTCCATAACCGTGGACACGGCTAACCATGATTAGTTTATACACTCTGCAAAGGTTTGCACACTTTTCCCCACAAGACTAGATCTCCTCCGTTGGATTTATCGCACTACATGGTGTTTGAGAAACGGATGACCAAGACACAGTCTTTCAGAAACATTAACTCTAACCCCGGGTAGACAGTACCAACCTAGATCCCCTATATCTGCTAGCCTACCACTGGAAGAGGTCATGCAACATACTCGACTATGCCAGAGCCCATAATGGCTTGTGGCTGCACACAGAAGTTTCTAGCATGAATAATCTTATGATCCCTTGGAGCCTGGGTGGCGGACCGTAGGAGGATCACACGGTATAACCCCGGGATCTCCTAGGACAACACTGGTATAAACCCAGGTGCCCAAACCAACAATCCACCCGAATGTGTACTAAAGTTTCCATCTTAAGTTGAACCATTAAATAAACAATCTCACATCTGTCATGGATACACCCAAACCCAATCCGCGTCTACGAGCATAGCATAGCAATATAAGCACAACGTAGAAGTAACTCCCCAAGGGTTTGATAATAAAACAGGTAATAGGTTCTACCTCATCATCTACTTCCCAATACCCACAAGTTAATCACATCCTAATCATGCAGTGTTTGAGGATTGTAACTAATGCATAAAAACTGGGTATGAAAAGAGTATGATCAATGTGTTACTTGCCTTGCTGACGATCCGCAAAACCTAGTGACTCGAAGTAGCACGCTTCGCACTCCGGGAATTCTATCGCAAACAAACAATAGCATACATAAGCAATCAAGAAATGAAGCATGGGTAAAACAAAAATAAGAAGATATAACCAGAAAGTTCAACTGAAGAACTCCGGTTTGCAAAAAAATCAAATCAAACGGGGCAACGAAACTTAAACTGCGAAAGAAACAAGATCCGATTACTATTCTGGACTAAAGTCAAATTTTTTACAGTACCAAAATCTTGTTCAAGTTGGTTAAACAGAAAGAGGGCTTCGAGACAAAGACCTAGATGCTTGAATCGCCTGATTCTGATAAACGAGCGAGATGTTATACTAAAACGAAAATCAGGGCAGAAATCGCGATCGAAAATAATTGCGGAAAACCGTGGAAAAAAACTGACGAAGAGGCTAACGAACGAACATTCGCTGTCTGCGGCTAATGGGTGAAAACCGTTCGTTAGAATGTACAAGCGGGCGTTCTCTAAATAACTCATCTGAAAAAAATAAAAACCAATCTATAATAAAAATAACCGAGGGTTTCTAAAAAAACATACGGTTTTCTAACGAAAACCGGAGGCTACCTCAGGACGTGTGACGGCGGCGACAACGGGCAACTCCGGCGAGGCGGCGCCGCGGCAGCGGGCGGCGGGTCGGCGGTGAGGTCGGCGGCGACGGGCGGCAGGATTGAGTCCGTGGGGTGGGGTCGGACGTCATGGCGGCGGCAGCAAGACGGGTTAGGGTTAGGGTTTCGACGGCGGGGCTGGCGGTGGGCTGCGGGGTCGGGGGCGCGGCTTATAAGGCCCGGGGCGGCGGGAGTCCGGGTCGCCCACGGCCCGTAAGTCAGTTCGAACTTTATTTATTATTTATTACTTTAAAACATAATCTAACGCGCAGAAAAATGAAGAAAAGAAACACTAAACGGACTCCAAAAATCCCGAAATAAATTTTCCCCGTCCTCTAAAGCTATAGCGGACAAAGTGAACATTTATTTGGGCCTCTAATGCAATTTTGAAAAACGCATATTTTTCCTAATTCAAATAAAATTGCAATAAAATCCAAATAATTTTTTTTATTGATTTTAATATTTTTCCTCCAATATTTCATTTATTTTGGAGAAGTCATATTATCTCCTCTCACATATTTTAATACGAATAATACGAAATATTTTTGGAGAGAAAAATTATTAAAACCAAAGTGATCGTTGTTTCAATATTTGTTAAAATTCAAATATGAAAAACGTGAAATCCCCAACTCTCTCCGTGGGTCCTTGAGTTGCTTAGAATTTCGAGGATCGCGGAACGAAATGCAACAAAATATGATATGCATGAATGACCTATGTATAACATTCCAAATTGAAAATTTGGGATGTTACAAGTGTATCACTTTATACCCATTAACGACCCATTATTCCGCTGGGCCGTTTCCAGCCCATGTTATTTTTCGGTCCTCTCAGGGCCCATTTATTCTTGGGCTCATTTCCATCATTCGTTTACTTTCGGCCCGTTACTGTCATTTTCTGCATGTGGGCCAAATACAGCCCGTGGTTACAGTCGCCCCGTTTGTGGCCCGTTAATAAGTTGGGCCATTTTCATAGCGTCATCAAATATGACCGATTAACGACGGCCCGTTATGGTCGGCCCATGAACGGACGATTTCAACTCTAGCCCATTTACGGCCATAATGTGGTCTGTTATTGGCCCATGTTTGTCCAACCGATCATACGGCCCGTAGAAGGCCCATTGATGATACGACCCGTAGAAGGCCCATTGTGTCTACGCCCCGTAGAAGGCCCATTGTTTCTACGGCCTTTAGAAGGCCCATTGTTTCTACGGCCCATAGGAGGCCCATGTGTCGGTGGGAAACGGCACCTATGGGATCACTGGAATCCCTTCTACGGTTGGCGGGCGCGGGGTCGTGAGAAGAGCAGGTCTAATAGGAAGCACACAGATCGTTTACCCAGGTTCGGGCCACGAGGATGCGTAATACCCTAGTCCTGCTTTGGTGGATGTATTGAGTGTTCTTGTGTTCTTGAGCTAACTACGGGGTGTAACTTGCCCAAAAGAGCCGAATCCCCCTCCTGGTCGCCTCGGGCCTCCTATTATAGGTAAAAGGGGTTGCCACAGTGGCACACAGGAGGTGGAAAGGTGTACAGCTGATACGTCTCCGTCGTATCTATAATTTTTTATTGTTCCATGCCAATATTATACAACTTTCATATACTTTTGGCAACTTTTTATACTATTTTTGGGACTAACATATTGATTCATGCCGGTGCAGCCTCTGCTTGTTGCATGTTTTTTGTTTCGCAGAAAATCCATATCAAACGGAGTCCAAACGGGATAAAAACTGATGGAGATTTTTTTGGAATATTTGTGATTTTTGGGAAGAAGAATCAACGCGATACGATGCCCGAGGGGGCCACGAGGCAGGGGGCGTGCCCCAGGGGGTCAGGTGCGCCCTGGACCCTCGTGGCCACCCCTTAAGGCGGTTGGAGCCCTTATTTCTCTGCAAGAAAGCTAATTTCCGGATAGAGATAGTGTCCAAAATTCAGCCCAATCGGAGTTACGGATCTCCGGTCATAAAAGAAACGGTGAAAGGCCAGATCTGGGAGCGCAGAAACAGAGAGAGACAGAGAGACATATCCAATCTCGGAGGGGCTCTCGCCCTTCCCACGCCATGGAGACCAAGGTCAAGGAAGAATAAGAAGGAGAGGGGCTCTCTCCCCCTCGCTTCCGGTGGCACCGGAGTGCCACCGGGGGCCATCATCATCACCACAATCTTCACCAACAACTTCACCGCCATCATCACCAACTCTTTCCCCCTCTATGCAGAGGTGTATCCCCTCTCTTACCCGCTGTAATCTCTACTTGAACATAGTGCTCAACGCTATATATTATTTCCCAATGATGTATGTCTATCCTATGATGTTTGAGTAGATCCGTTTTGTCCTATGGGTTAATTGATGATCGTGATTGGTTTGAGTTGCATGTTTTATTATTGGTGCTGTCCTATAGTGCTCTCTGTGTTGTGCAAGCGTGAGGCATTCCCGCTGTAGGGTTTGCAATATGTTCATGATTTGCTTATGGTGGGTGGCGTGAGTGATAGAAGCATATACCCGAGTGTCGGTGTCAAAACCGGCGGATCTCGGGTAGGGGGTCCCGAACTGTACGTCTAAGGCTAATGGTAACAAGAGGCGGGGGACACAATGTTTACCCAGGTTCGGGTCCTCTGATGGAGGTAATACTCTACTTTCTGCTTGATTGATCTTGATGATATGAGTATTACAAGAGTTGATCTACCACGAGATCGTAGAGGCTAAACCCTAGAAGCTATCCTATGATTATGATTGTGATTGTTTTCCTACGGACTAAACCCTCCGGTTTATATAGACATCGGAGGGGGCTAGGGTTACACAGAGTCGGTTAAAAGGGAGGAGATCTACATATCTGAATTGCCAAGCTTGCCTTCCACGCAAAGGAGAGTCCCACCCGGACACGGGACGAAGTCTTCAATCTTGTATCTTCATAGTCCAACAGTTCGGCCAAAGTATATAGTCCGGCTGTCCGAGGACCCCCTAATCCAGGACTCCCTCAGTAGCCCTGAACCAGGCTTCAATGACGATGAGTCTGGCGCACAGATTGTCTTCGACATTGCAAGGCGGATTCCCTCCCCGAATACTCCATAAAAGATTTTGAACACAAGGATCGTGTCCACCTCTGCAAAACAAATTCCACATACCACCATAGAGAGTACAATATTCCACAAATCTAATCCGCTGAAAACTTTTCATAATGTGACATCATGCCATGACCCGGTCTTTATTCGAACCATTTCCCTCAACCAGCTGCTGCACATGCTGTGAGGCGATTTTCTTGGCACGTCTTGTCGAAGCAGAGATTGTGTCCCCTTATCACGGGATTCTCATCAATACGGGTATGGGTAACCCAACCGTGCCATCAATCGCGGCGCTTTGGGGAATAAGCAATTTTACGGGGCAAGTGGGGAGGCGCACAGTTTCTTCCGCCTTTATAAAGGGATAAGGATTCCTTTTTTTCACCCACGCCTTCACCTTCCCTTCCCATCCATTCTCACGCACTCGAGCTCCAGCGCCCAAGTTCTCATCTTCTCCGCAAGGCCATTCCAAACATGTCCGGAGCGGGAGGCAAGTGGATGGTCTCCTCCATTACGGAGGAGGACATTATGAAGCTCCGGGAAGCCGGATACCTGGCCGCAGATATCGCGCACCGGCTATCAGACGCGGGGCAGATCGTCCCTACTCCAGAACCCCATGAGAGGGTTGTATTCCTCACCCACTTCGTCCGCAGACTAGGATTTCCTCTCCACCCATTTGTCAGCGGGCTCATGCTCTACTACGGGCTGGACTTCCATGATCTGGCCCCCAATTTCATCCTCAACATCTCGGTGTTTATCGTCATGTGCGAGGCCTTTCTCCGCATCAAGCCCCACTTTGTCCTATGGATGAAGACCTTCAACGTGAAACCGAAGGTGGTGGTCGGCCAGCAAGCGGAGTGCGGAGGCGCCATGGTGGGCAGAATGTCCAAAGTCACCTGGCTCGAAGGCTCCTATGTGGAGACTGTGAAGGGGTGGCAATCGGGGTGGTTCTACATCACCGAGCCTCGCGACACCAACTGGGTGGCGGCCCCTAAATTTCGATCCGGCATCCCCATGCGGCTCACCTCCTGGAAAGAGAAGGGCCTATCCTCGGGTTCGTCAGTGGAGATGATCAGACTACAGAACTGTGTCAAGAATATGATAAGCAAGAAAATGAAGCTTGTCAACATGGTCCAGGTCATGCTCTTCCGCCAAATTATCCTGTGTCAAAGACGGGCATTCAATATGTGGGAGTTTGACCCGGCCAAGCACTAGACGCTGCGAGAGCTTTTCGACACGACGCACAAAGACGTCTGGAAGGTGCTGTTCAAGGCCGTCGAGGTACCTCCTTCCCTTACCGAGGACCGCGGACTCAGCGCAAAGCGCCCTGCCAATCCAATAAGCTCTTTATATCTCACAATATGTTCCTTTCCCTAATAAAATCGTGCGAGGGATCTGAACCTCCACGCCATTTTAACAGGACTGAGTAGCGACAGCGGAGCGGATCGATTTTCCGGCTCCACTGCCCGAAGATCCAGCAACAGCTCTCTTAACGGAGATGCTGGTTCCGGCGCCCTATGAGGCGCCGGAGAAGAAGGCCAAGAAGAAGGCCACGGGGACCAGGAAAGTTCTCCGGTGCAAGGTTGTGTCGGACTCATCGTCCGAAAACACCGAGGGGCACTCCTCCCATGAAAATGAGGAGGAGGAAGAGGAAAGTTCTCCCCCCAACCGGGGGGGGGGGGGAGAAACGGAAGGCCGCCCCATCTGGGGAGGCCGAAGGGTCCAAGAAGGGAAGGACCCTCCCTCCGGACCACTCCACAATAGCCGCTTATAGCGATGAGGAGTGGTTGCCCAGGGACAAGCCCCTGGCAAAGTCGTAAGTATCCGGGTACTATAATAGTTCTGGTATGTTTTGTTTTCTTGCTTATTATATCATGTCAAACATGATCGTGCAGTCCGTCCAAAGCCCACATCGACGTATCCTCTTCGGATGGGTCTTTAGGCCAGTCGGCGATGAACAGCGATTCGCTCCCGACAGCCACCTCCCCCCGGCCCACGGACGACACCTAGGTGCTGTCTCAGAGGATACCGGACCAAGGGGAGATAATTCTGGAGGCGCCCCAAGGCAACATCCCAGACGCCGGGCGCGTGGGGGGTAAGACTCCCACGGGTTCTGATGACGGGGGCTACAGCGAGTTTGCCCCCCAGCCGAATACTGCGCCGGAACCTCAAGTGGTTCCGGGTTCTGACAGGTGACCCCTCTCTAAGGGGGAGAACCATCTGCGTCGATGGCCTCTGTCCATCCAGAGGCATCAGACAACTTGCTGGAAGCGCTTCGCGGCGCTTCCATTGACGAAGAGCACCGCGCCATCATGAGTGCGGTGGTCGAGAAAGTTCGGTCCGCCAAAACCAGAATGACCGAAGCCTGTGCCAGCCTCCTAACAGGCTTTGAGGTAAGTAATCAAATTATGAGAAATTATCACGGCATAGACAGTAGCCCCTGATGCTCTGTTTGGTGTATGAAAAGAAAGGCCGAACAGAGGATCAAATAACAATCACAGGAGTCTAACCAGAATATGTCCATGTGAATAAGCAGGATTCGCTGCTGGCCGCTGCCGCTCGTACTGCGGAGGTCCCCGGACTGAAGCGGGACCTTGAGCGGTCCGAGGAAGAGCTCGGCCTTACTAAGAGGCAGCTCGAAGAGAACAAAGGTAAGTGATACCCCGTCTGTATATTGATAAAGAAAAAGTGGTTTTTAGATCATAGGATTGTCATGAATTTTGATAGGGGCCACAACCGAAGTGGCGGCCCTGAAGAAGGCGCTGTCCGAGGCCAAAGACAGAGCATCCAAGGAGCGCATCGAGCGCGAGAAGCAAGAGGCCTGAGTCGGCGAGGTCCAGCAATAGCTCCGGGATTTCATCAAGAAATACGAGTCCTTGGAGCATGACTCTAAGACGCAAGGGTCCGAGCTTGCGAAGGCCCTCGAGAATGCACAAAATGCCAAGGCCGAAGCCCAAAAGTCCCTTCAGGAGATGCAAGCGGTCAAGAAGATAGCGGCGGGTAAGGCATTCATTATGCAAAGCAAGCATGTGAAGGAGGCTTTCCTTTTACTTACCCGAATTCGGAGCTCTCTAGGAGCGTTCGCAGATTTATCGTGCAGCATATTGGATGCCGCGGAGTTCTACTGGGCCGAGGAAGGGAGCTCGATGGTTGTGGTCTCAATATGTTGGGACCGAACATCCGATGCCCTTGAGCGACCAGCTGAAGCAACTGGTCGAGCTTCACAAAGCAGCCGAACTAGCCATGAAGGGTCTCATAGTCCGGGTGTGGCCTGGCGAGCCCCTACCCGACAGCTACTTCGGCCTGGTAAAGCGGCTGGTGAATGCCTGCTCCCGGCTTGAAGTCATAAAGCGGTCCGTTTGCATTGAAGGTGCGCGCAGGGTCTTTGCCCATGCGAAAGTGCACTGGGCGAAGATGGATGACGAAAAGCTGGTGAAGGAGGGGCCACCGGAGGGCAAGGAGCATCGCCACCCCGAAAAGTATTATGACAGTGTACTGAAGGGTGCCCGCCTTGTGGCGGAGGAATGTACTAAGGATGTAATATTTGAATGAATGTACTCATGTGATCCTGTAATATGAAAACGAGTTCATATGTGCTATATAACGCTTGTCGATTTAAAATATTACCTTCTGTGCGGATGTTTATAAAATCTGAGAGTTGGCCAGTCGTCGGCTTCGGCCCCCATGTAACTAGTACTGAGGTGTTCGGGATAAATCTTAAACACTCTTTATCCAAATTTTTTTGGTCCTTTAAGAAGGTGTTTAGCGCAGCAAACAAGGCAATCGGACTATACAACTTTATCACTCTCACTTAGCCATAGAAGTCTACAATTTTAAATTTTGGCGAAGCCCCTAGTATTCAGTAGGCCGAACTTGGGGCACTATATACGCCAAAATCGGACAAGGCCGATTCCTCGCCCGAAGCGGAAAAAATCTTTAAGGATTTGAGACCTCTCGAACAGCGACCAGCTCTCGCCGCATCATGACAGCCAGTTTTTGGCTTTCTCTACTGAGGTGCTTGTCCAGAAGAACCGGGACACAATCGCAGTTGTTCTCCTAGTGCTACCTTAGCGGATATAGCGGAACGTAAGGCACCAAAACATGGGAGCCGGGGAAACCCAACTATTGACCCAAGACATGATTCGGAGCTGATGCATATAGTGCTATAAGTTCGGGTGTCGACTTTCGAAAGTGTTCGACTTTTCTTGCCGTGTTATGGGTACATCAAGCCCCTTGCGACCGGACGTATTTCGTAATGTACGGCAATTTGTCGTAAATAAGCAGACAAGGAAAAAGATGAAGAAATGTAATAATAAGCTAACGTTGTACATTGTTATTTAAACGATGCGTCAAAGAGTATGTATACAAGTAGTGTAATAAGCAAAAAATAGGACTATTTGACATGTCCTATCCAAGGGCAAGCTGTGTATGGGTATGTAAAACAGGTATAGCGATCGTTATCAGAGACCACCTAGGGATTCCCTTGTACGTCAAAGCTTCTTGCTTCCTTGGTATTTCCTTCCCGTGATGGGTCCGATAATCAGGCTATCGGGAAGGGATTCCAAAGAATAGGGTCCTAAAAGAGAGAAAATGGTAAAGATATATGGGCCTTGAGGCGGTTGAGCCGCATTATGGGCCGTGCCATAGTCGTGCCTCCGCCTATGCCCATGGTATTTTGAGTGCGTAATTATGTACGCGCGGCACAAATTTCGCCGCTTGACTGGGACTAGGACGGAGGCCGAATTGCTAGGCGAGCTCTGGACGTGCCGGGCGAACCTGTTGCAGGGTACTACGGACTTGCTTGAAGCTGTCCGGGGGTTTCATCGCCGAACTGGCGGTTTGCCTAAGAAGGCTGCTTTGTACTTCTGCTGTGAGGGCCGCAGTGTGCTCCTCCGTACAGAGCGAGCGCTCTGTGTTTCCATTAACTGTTATAACCCCGCGAGGTCCTGGCATTTTGAGCTCGAGGTATGCATAATGCGGTACCACATTGAATCTGGCAATGCGGTTCGTCCGAAAGCAAAGGCGTGATAGCCACTCGCGAAGGGGACGATATCAAAGATTAACTCTCGCTCGTGGTTGTCCGGAGATCCGAAGACCACTTCCAGTGTGATTGAGCCCGTGCAGCAGGCCTCTACATCTGGTATGACACTTTTAAAGGTGGTTTTCGTGGGTTTGATCCTCGAGGGGGTCGATACCCATTTTTCGCACTGTATCCTGATAGAGCAGGTTCAGGCTGCTGCCACCGTCCATAAGGACTTGAGTGAGGTGAAATCCGTCAATGATGGGGTCAAGGACCAATGCGGCAGAACCACCATGACGGATGCTGGTAGGGTGGTCCCTGCGATCGAAAGTGATCGGACAAGAAGACCATGGGTTGAACTTTGGGGTGGCTGGCTCCATCGCATAGACGTCCCTTAGTGCACGCTTCTGTTCCAGCTTGGGAATATGGGTTGCGTATATCATGTTCACCGTTTTCACTTGGGGAGGAAATTTCTTCTGTCCTCCCGTGTTCAGCGGCCGGGGCTTCTCCTCGTCGTTGCTATGCAGCCCCTTTTCCTTGTTTTCGGCATTCAACTTGCCGCCCTGTTTGAACACCCAACATTTTTTGTTGGTGTGGTTGGCTGGTTTATCAGGGGTGCCGTGAATTTGACACGAGCGATCGAGTATGCGGTCCAAACTGGACGGGCCCGGATTGCTACTTTTGAACGGCTTTTTCCGCTGACCGGACTTGGAGCCACTGAATCCGGCATTGACTGTCGTGCCTTCGGCGTTGTCGCTATTGTTGCGACGCTTGTGTCTGTTGCGACGTGGCTTGCCGTTGCTATCTCTGGCATCTGAATTGCCAGGATTTCTTGATGTGTTGTTGCTGCGAGCCAGCTAGCTATCCTCGCCCGCACAAAAGCGGGTCATGAGTGTCGTGAGGGCTGCCATGGACTTCGGCTTCTCTTGGTCGAGGTGTCGGGCGAGCCACTCATCGTGGATGTTATGTTTAAATGCCACTAAGGCCTAGCCATCCGGACAGTCGACAATTTGGTTCTTTTTAGTTAGGAACCGAGTCCAGAATTTCCTGGCTGACTCCCCGGGCTGTTGGGTTATGTGACTCAAGTCATCAGCATCCAGTGGTCGCACATAAGTGCCCTGGAAATTTTCAAGGAATGCGCCTTCCAAGTTCTCCCAACTGCCAATGGAGTTTGTCGGCAGGCTATTCAGCCAATGCCGGGCCGGCCCTTTGAGTTTTAGTGGGAGGTACTTGATGGCATGTAGATCATCACCGCGGGCCATGTGAATGTGGAGAAGGAAATCCTCAATCCATACTGCGGGATCTGTTGTACCATCATATGATTCAATTTTCACGGGTTTAAACCCCTCAGGGAATTCGTGATCCATTACTTCATCGGTGAAGCATAGGGGGTGTGCGCGCCTCTGGGCCAGGCCATATCACGACGCAGTTCATACGAGTCTGATCTGTTCTATTCGGCCCGGCCGGATTTGCTTTTAGTATATCCGGCGTGATGGTCGTCGTTACCTCGTTGGGGCGCGCCCCCGTGATCCGGAGATCGATCTTGTATGTCCTGCTTTGTTTTCCAATACGTCTCGCAGGTCCTGCGTGTAGCCCCGGGCCTTGGTGTTTTTTTTGACTGGCGACGGGGTGCGGGCTGGACTTCGGGCTGATATGCTTCTTTGTCTTGGCCACGAGCTGGCCGGTCAGCCGCATCATACGCTGGTAGTGTAGGCTTTAATACTTCCTCTTCAAGTTGGGGTAGCAACCTGTGCTTTGGGTAACTTTTGGATGGGCCCTCGAGTTCGTATTCCTCGGCTGCCAGGACCTTGGTCCATCTATCCGCTAGCAGATCTTGATCAGCTTGAAGCTGCTGCTGCTTTTTCTTCAGGCTTTTTGCTGTGGCCATAAGCCGACGCTTGAAGCGCTCCTGCTCGACGGGATCCTCAGGCACGATGAATTCTTCGTCACCGAGGCTCACCTCGTCTTCGGAGAGGGGTATGTAATTGTCATCCTCTGATTCTCCGTCTGTCGCCTGTTCCTTAGGGGTACCTTGCCCATCCTCCCGCTCGAAGCCTAGCTGGGAGGGATTGTCTTCGTCTTCGGCACTATCCGCAGCGTTATTGTCTCTTGTGCCGGTATCGCTGCTTTTGCTATGGCGGGGCTTAGAGCGGCGCCGATGACACCGGTGCTTAGATTGCTTCTCGAGGGGATTATCCTTTGTTGCCTTATTGTAATCGCTTTTGGGGGTGTCCACTATATATATATATATATATATATATATATATATATATATATATATATATATATATATATATATATATATATATATATATATATATATCATATGATGGGGTGGTCCATCGCCTGTGGGCGGTGGTTCCTCGTTTTCTCCTCGCATCGTCGTCCATACCGTCGATGTCTTCGAGCCAAATCGAGCATGTCGCTTAAGTCGCCGATGTGGGCTATTAAGTGGGTGGTGGGTGGGGAACGAATTTCTTCGCCGTCGGCTTCCCATTCAAGCCGGACATAGTTCGGCCAATGGTCTCCTCACAGAGAGAAAGACCTTAATGAATTTAGAACGTCGCCTAAGGGTGAGTGCTGAAAGATATCCGCGGAGGTAAAGTCCATGATCGGTGCCCAATCCGATTCGGTAGGCACAGGTCTCATAGGAGGTGAAGTCAGTATTCGGCTCTATCGCCGCTGAGTGTGTGGCCTCCGTGGCAGAGTCCATCCACCCGTCCTCGGATGGCACAATCTGCTCCGGATTGAGGACCGGAGTAACCATGGGTGTGATCTCCCAAACACCGTCCGACGGCAGAGCTAAGTCACGCTCGTCGTGACTGTGCGGCACACCTGACATGGGCTCGAATCCGTCGATGATCAAGTCTCCATGGATGTCGGCAGTATAGTTCAAGCTTCCAAACCTGACCTAATGGCCAGGGGCGTAGCTATCGATCTGCTCCAGATGGCCAAGCGAGTTGGCCCGCAGTACGAAGCCGCCGAATACGAAGATTTGTCCGGGGAGAAAAACCTCACCCTGGATCGCATCGTTACCGATGATCAAAGGAGCCATTAAACTTTACCGTGACGGCATAGTGGAACTCTCAATGAAAGCACCAATGTCGGTGTCAAAACCGGCGGATCTCGGGTAGGGGGTCCCGAACTGTACGTCTAAGGCTAATGGTAACAGGAGGCGGGGGACACAATGTTTACCCAGGTACGGGCCCCCTCGATGGAGGTAATACCCTACTTCCTACTTGATTGATCTTGATGATATGAGTATTGCAAGAGTTGATCTACCACGAGATCGTAGAGGCTAAACCCTAGAAGCTAGCCTATGATTATGATTGTGATTGTTGTCCTATGGACTAAACCCTCCAGTTTATATAGACACCGAAGGGGCTAGGGTTACAGTAGTCAGCCATAAGGAGGAGATCTACATATCCGAATTGCCAAGCTTGCCTTCCATGCAAAGGAGAGTCCCACCCGGACACGGGACGAAGTCTTCAATCTTGTATCTTCATAGTCCAACAGTCCGGCCAAAGTATATAGTCCGGCTGTCCGAGGGCCCCCTAATCCAGGACTCCCTCACCGAGTAAGTAGGTTGTTTGCGTATGGGAATAAAGAGGACTTGATACTTGAATGCTATGGTTGGGTTTACCTTAATGATCTTTAGTAGTTGCGCGCTTGCTAGAGTTCCAATCATAAGTGCATATGATCCAAGAGAAAGTATGTTAGCTTATGCCTCTCCCTCAAATAAAATTGCAATAATGATTACCGGTTTAGTTATCGATTGCCTGGGGACAAATAACTTTCTCGTGACAAAAAGCTCTTGACTAAAACTAATTTAGTTGTGTCCTTATCTAAACAGCCCCTACTTTTTATTTACGTGTTCTTTACTATCTTGTAAACCTATCTGAAAACACCTACAAAGTACTTCTAGTTTCATACTTGTTCGAGGTAAAGCGAACGTTAAGCGTGCATAGAGTTGTATCGGCGGTCGATAGAACTTGAGGGAATATTTGTTCTACCTTTAGCTCCACGTTGGGTTCGACACTCTTACTTATCGAAAGAGGCTACAATTGATCCCCTATACTTGTGGGTTATCAAGACCTTTTTCTGGCGCCGTTGCCGGGGAGTCATGGCGTGGGGTGAGTATTCTCGTGTGTGCTTGTTTGCTTTATCTCTAAGTAATTTTTATTTGTTGCTAAGTTGTTCTCTATCTTTAGTTATGGATATGGAACACGAAATACCAAAAAAATTAGGTTTACTTGCTACTCATGGAGATGGGGAACCTCCTAAAACCCTCGATGCTCGTTATGTGATAGATATTATGTACTACTTTGATAATCCTGAGAAAACCCCATTCAATTTGGTAATGGGAGACACGTTGGATCAACGTGAATACTTTAGGGATTATCGCTTGACTCAAAAAGGGAAACTATTATGGGATCAAAAGTATATGTTGAAGTGGTATGCTAGGCAACTATGCTTGAGATATGATTATACTTGCTGCTCTAGGATGAAGTCTCCACACCTTCCCTTTTCATGCAAATTTAATGATAATGAAACATTGGCTTATTATGCTAGAGGTATATATGATTACTATGATGTGGAACAAATAGAAGAATTTGTTGATTTTATGGGTGCTTATGAAATTTTATCTGTATTTAAAGAGTGTGAAAATCTTTATGATGTTGTTTATAGACCTGAAAATTTAGCTTTCCTTAAATATTGCTATGATAATTATGAATACAATGCCATGCATTTATTGAGAAAGTCTCCGCTGTCCAAGAATAGACTAATATTTTGGAGGAGTCTATGGAAGAAGAAATTGATGAAACTGTGAGCTCATTGGATGAAAAAGATGAGGAGGAGAGCAAAGAACAAAAGGAGGAAGAGCAGATTGATCACCCGTGCCCACCTTCTAATGAGAGTAACTCTTCAAATCATACATTGTTTAATTTCCCTTCGTGCTTACCGAAGGATGATTGCTATGATGACTGTTATGATCCCGTTGATTCTCTTGAAATATCCCTTTTTGATGCTTTCTATGCTTGTGGCCAAGATGCCAATATGAATTATGCTCATGGAGATGAACTTGCTATAGTTCCTTATGTTAAACATGAAATTGTTGCCTTTGCACCCACGCATGATGGTCCTATTATCTTTTTGAACTCTCCAAACTACACTATATCGGAGAAGTTTGCACTAATTAGGGATTATATTGATGGGTTGCCTTTTACCGTTGCACATGTTGATTTTGATGAATATAATATGCATGTGCTTGCTGCTCCTACTTGCAATTATTATGAGAGAGGAACTATATCTCCACCTCTCAATGTTTCCAATATGATAAAATTGCAAGAAACTGCTTATACTATGCATTGGCCTTTACTTTGTGTGCATGAATTGTTCTTTTATGACATGACGATGCATATGAAGAGAGTTAGACTTCGTCATTGCTTGATATATGTTACTTTGTGCGCACTACTAAATTACAAATCATTTTTAATTAAAATTGGCTTTGATATACCTTGGGATCTGGGTGGATTCACTACTTGAGCACTATATGCCTAGCTTAATGGCTTTAAACAAAGCGCTGCAGAGAGACAACCCGGAAGTTTAGAGAGTCATTTATTTCTGTTGAGTGCTTTCATATAGTTTAAAAACAAAAAATAAAGAGGGGAACCCAAAACTTTTCAAATAGGAAAGTGAAAGTGAGAGAGACAAGCATTGTTGAAGTGGGAGAGCTCCTTGAACTTTGTTCATGCTCACGAAAACTTTGTGAATCTTAATTACAGAAACTTTTAAATAAAAATAATTATCCCCTTGTACAATTCCATTGTATTATAAAAATAATGTGCCAAGGTTTGCCTTTAGGATGTTTACAATGCTTGTTGGTTTGTACAGTGCGTGATGAAACTTTGGTGTAGAAAAGCGATTTTAATTATTTACTGGAACGTCAAACGGTTCTGAAACTTTTTCACTGTCTTTCTATTTTTTTCCTAATTTTGGTAGAATTTTTGAAGTACCAGAAGTATGGTTAATGTTCAGATTGTTACAGACTGTTCTGTTTTAGACAGATTCTGTTTTTGATGCATAGTTTGCTTGTTTTGATGAAACTATCAATTTCTATCAGTGGATTAAGCCATGAAAAAGTTATATTACAGTATCTATAATGAAAAAACAAAATATGAATTGGTTTGCAACAGTACTTAGAGTAGTGATTTGCTTTATTATACTAACGGATCTTACCGAGTTTTCTGTTGAAGATTTGTGTGGATGAAGTGTTCGAAGATCGAGGAGGTCTCGATGTGAGGAGAAGGAGAGGCAAGAGCTCAAGCTTGGGGATTCCCAAGGCACCCCAAGTAAATATTCAAGGAGACTAAAGTGTCTAAGCTTGGGGATTCCCCGGAAGGCATCCCCTCTTTCTTCAACAAGTATCGGTATGTTTTCGGATTCGTTTTGTTCATGCGATATGTGCAAATCTTGGAGCGTATTTTGCATTTAGTTTTCATTTTTCTTTTATGCACCATGCTGGTATGAGATAGTCCTTGGTTGATTTATATAATTCCATTTGCACTTCACATAAATCTTTTGAGTATGGCTTTATAGAATGCTTCATGTGCTTCACTTATATCATTTGAAAAGTTTGGATTGCCTGTTTCTCTTCTCATAGAAACCCGCCATTTGTAGAATGCTATTTTGCTTCACTTATATTTGTTAGAGCATGGGCATATCTTTTGTAGAAAGAATTATACTCTCTTGCTTCACTTATATCTATTTAGAGAGATGAAAGGAATTGGTCATTCACATGGTTAGTCATAAAATCCTACATAAAACTTGTAGATCACTGAATATGATATGTTTAATTCCTTGCAATAGTTTTGCGATATAAATATGGTGACATTAGAGTCATGCTAGTGGGTAGTTGTGGATTAGTATAAATACTTGTGTTGAGGTTTGTGATTCCCGTAGCATGCACGTATGGTAAACCGTTATGTAACGAAGTCGGAGCATCAGGTATTTATTGATTGTCTTCCTTAAGAGTGGCGGTCGGGGACGAGCGATGGTCTTTTCCTACCAATCTATCCCCCTAGGGGCATGCGTAGTAGTACTTTGCTTCGAGGGCTAATAAAATTTTGCAATAAGTATATGAGTTCTTTATGACTACTGTGAGTCCATGGATTATACGCACTCTCACCTTTCCATCATTGCTAGCCTCTTTGGTACCGTGCATTGTCCTTTCTCACCTCGAGAGTTGGTGCAAACTTCGCCGGTGCATCCAAACCCCGTGATACGATACGCTCTACCACACATAAACCTCCTTATATCTTCCTCAAAACAGCCACCATTCCTACCTATCATGGCATTTTCATAGCCATTCCGAGATATATTGCCATGCAACTTCCATCATCATCATATACATGACTTGAGCATTTATTGTCATATTGCTTTGCATGATCGATAGCTAGCATGATGTTTTCATGGCTTGTCCATTTTTTGATGTCATTGTTATGCTAGATTATTGCACATCCCGGTACACCGCCGGAGGCATTCATATAGAGTCATATCTTTGTTATAGTATCAAGTTGTAATATTGAGTTGTAAGTAAATAAAAGTGTGATGATCATCATTATTAGAGCATTACCCAAAAAAAAGAGGCCAAAGAAGCCTAAATAAAAAGAAGGGGGCCAAAGAAGCCCGCAAAAAAGGGGGGCAATGTTACTATCCGTTTACCACACTTGTGCTTTAGAGTAGCACTGTCGGGGGTTGGGTGCGACATATGCCAAAGGATGGCTTATCATGGAGGGGCGAGTAGAACGTCGCCGGTGCCTGGAAACGGGATGAGGCGAAGACATGCACGCCGGCGAATCTTACCCAGCTTCAGGGCTCTCCGAGGAGATAACGCCCCTACTGCTGCTCTGCGGGGTCTCTGCATGATCACTATGGCAAAGTGGGTACAAGAGGCTCCTTGAGCTGTTCGGGGTGAGGAAGGAGAAGGGCTCGGCTTGCTCTTCTCTCCCTCTATGTGTGTGTCTAAAACTACTAGCTTCCAACCCTTTACATGGGTGCCCTGAGGGGTTTATATAGGCCTACCCCCCGGGGGTACAACGGTAATCCGGCTGGGTGTGGGTCCAAGCCGTCAGTCTCTAAGTCGCCGTCTTCTCCGCCGACTCCTGGGGCCCGCCGACTAGTGGGCCTCGCTGACGGCCCAGCATGGGGCCAACAGCCCTTGTCCGCCGCGGGCGGGTCTTGCCGGCTGCAGATTACTGTAGACGTGCTTCTAATGACGCGAGCTTGGTCATGGGGTTATGGCAACAGTGCCGCCTCCTGGCGGGCGATCACTGTTGCCATTCCCTGTCTTGTCTGGTTAATGGCACGTGGATCCCGCGGGAGGGGCCGGCCGACTCCCGGAGCCCGACTCCATCGGGTCCGTCTTGGGAGCGCTCTCGCCGTCTTCGGTACTCCCGCCGACAGGCGGGTCCCGCCGTCTTTGGGTCATACAGACAGGCCATCGTGGGCACAGGAATCGCCCACGCGCCGATGTCGGGGAAGCTGGCGTGGGCATCAGTGCTTGCGCCGGACGGAGATCTCCGTCGCACGGGGCGCCAGAGCCATACCTGCCCTTTATGGGCAGGGAGGGATGCAAGGCGGCCTTACCCCATCCCGCCGTAGTCGCCAAAACAGGAGGTAGTGGGGTCGCGGGTCGACTCCACATAGCCGGCCTCGCCGAGAGTCGCCGGCTTGAGTTGGCTTGTCTCCGACGCCGCCGTCTTAAAGTCGGCTTGTCTTGAGGCCGCCTCTGGGACTCGGCCCAGAGGGTAGTCGGCGACTCTGTTGCCGACTCTCTGAAGGCGGCTCTTTGTCTTGGGGTCTTGAGGGGCGCAGTCTGCCCCGATGCTTTGAAAGGTTCAGGGGCTCGGGTTCGCCTACCCGTAGTCCATTACTCCGACAAGCACCATGTTCTTCATATAGAGAGTCTCTTGAGTTATCACTTTCATATACTAGTGGGAATTTTCATTATAGAACTTGGCTTGTATATTCCAATGATGGGCTTCCTCAAATGCCCTAGGTCTTCATGAGCAAGCAAGTTGGATGCACACCCACTTGGGGGCCGTCTTGCTCTTCAAAGGTTTCGAAGGTCGCAGCGGGATCCGGGCGGCGGCTCGATAAGCTTCCCGCAGCCGCCGCCGGCCCGCCCGCTTACGCGACGCCACGCAAGGCTACTGCCAGCCCACGCTGCAGGACAAGACGGGCCCGTCAAAGGGGCCCGCCATTACCTTGCCCGGCGCAGCGGATCCGCCGCGGTCGTGCGGCGAAAGAGCTTTCACGCGCGTTATCGCGAGTAACGCCGTGGGTTAAATCGTGGGGCGGGGGGCGGGCGCAGTAATCCCACGCCGCCGGCTTGCTGCCTAGGGCGCCTACAAGTAGGCGGGGAGGAGGGCAGCGACACACGCGCACTCTCTCATCCCCGCCTCGCCTCGCCTTCTTCCTTGCTCCAACGCGCAAGCCTCGCTTTCTTCCTCGCCATGAGATGAGCTCCTCATCCGCCGCCGCTGCCCACCACCACGCTGCCCGCGTGGGGACGGCTCCATCATCGACGCATTTACATAATCAAATTCCTTCGTCTGACGCGCCGCATCCCCGCAGCCACCTAGTGCGAGCCAGCGCCACGGAGGGCGAAATCACGCCCGGCGCGGAGGAGGGCGAAGCGGTGGTTTTCCGCCGCACCTCATGCGCTGGCTGGGGCTGCCGAGCGGCTTCTTCCGCTTCTTGAGTTCTTCGGCTCCAGCCGCACCAACTCACCCCCAACACGGTGGTGCTGCTGGCGCCGCCGCATCCTTATGCGAAGGTTTTCGAGTTCTCCCCACCATCGAGCTGTGGGGGAATTCTTCCAAGCGGCTCGACCCACGCCGCTCAAGTGCGGCTCTGTCAGGCGCACGCTCATCGCCAAGAGGAGGCTGGTGCCCGAGAACTTTCCCCGCCATCCCCTCATCAAGTCGGTGAAGATGTGGCAGCACTCATACTTCTCGCCAAGAACGTCGCCCGACCGCGATTGGTCAACTTGCCGCCCACGTGGGCGAATCGGGCGGTCGAGCCGACCACCAGCTGGTCCCACAGGCCCGGACGCCGACTCGCAGCACCGCCCGCCGGCGGCTCCTCCGTAATGATACAAATGGAGGGCCCGACTGGGGCAGACTTGCTGGCAGCCCGTGGCGCGCCGAAGTTCTCCTCTTCAAGGCCGGCCTCATCTCGATCCGCCAGATGAGCGCCGACCCCAGCCGGCTGTGTTACAAGGACATGCCCCACGCGGAGGTGGTGGACACGGTGAACTTCTTGGCGAACTGCGACCTTACGGAGGAGTGGCATTTCGGCAAGGAGCCATACTCGCGCGCCAATCCCCCGCCGATGGTAAGTTGTCTCTTGCTTCTCTGTTTCCTTCCTTAGCCGGATCCGGCTCTTACTTTCCTTGGTCTTTTCCGACTCAGAATCCTCTCATGCCGCCCTCGACCGGCGCCGCGGGGCCGGCTCGCGACTTCGTCCCCGACCGGGCGGAGAGTGACGCCGACGACCCCGACTTGGGCGTGGCGGCGATGGAGGCCGATGCCGAGGAGGGCGGGCCGACGACTTCAGCCCTCGCCACTTTTGCAGACCGGCCTGATGATGAAGTCGCCCCGCCGCCAAGCAGAGAGCCGCCATCCAGCGCGAGCCCTCCGCCGCCTTTGGGGGCGAGGTGGCGCCAAGAAGCGCCGGCCAGGCCAAGTCAGCCTGCTGCCAGGCCAAGAGAATCAGGAGCGCCCGCGCGACTCAGCGTGAAGAAGCAGCACAGAGGGCTAACCGCCTGCAAGGAGGTGAAGAAACCACCGCTGGTCTCCGTGATAAGTATCTTTTTATTCTGTCTTGTTTTCTTCTGCTCCGCCTTGCCCGAGTCTTCTCATGTCCTTTTTCTCATCAGTGGCTCCCTCACTTTGAGAGGGTCGCCGCCTCCGCCATGGGGTCGGCGGAGACGCCCGCCAAGCGGTCGGCGGGTTGACCTCGCGCCATTCGGGAGGCAACAGAGCGGAATGCGCAGGAGAAGCGCGACGAGGAAGAGGCCGCCCGTCGAGAGAAGGCGGAGGCCGAGAAGGCGGTCGAAGCCGCAGCCGCAGCAAAAAGGCAAGCCGAGGAGGCTGCGCGTCTTCAGTCGGCGCTGCTCGTCACTCCGCTGAGCTCAGCGCCACCACCGCCGGAGTTCACGGGGCAGACGGAGAGAGTCGGTGGTGAGGTCCCCGATGCAGGGAGGGAAGGCGGCGAGGTCTCTTCGCCGGGCGCGGCCGCGCCACCTCCGTCGCCTCCGCCGCAGTCCATGGTCACGCGAGGCAAACAGCCGGCGGACCAACCTGTGGTGCCGACCGACGACGGTTGCCGCGCAGCGCTGCTTTTCAAGTCGCCAGCCAGCCGCGCGCCGTTTTGAGAAGGCGACTCGGCGCGCGCCTTGGAGACCGGCGCCGCCACTCGCTATCCTCGACGCTGAAGCGATAAGCGCCGCGCTTCGCTGGGTGGGTGCGAGGAGGCGGCACGGCCTGCTTAACACGGCGCTTCCGGACGCCAAAGCGGGTTGCGGGCTGAAGGCGCCGCCCGTAACCTTTCCAAGGTGCACTGGCGCCGCGATCCGCCGCAAGGGTATGTTTCATTTCCGAATTTTCTTGATCTTCTTCGGGCGCGCCAGCGCACTCCACTGGGTGTAGTCCCGAAGTTTCGGTCGGCTGGCCGAGCAAAGCGGCCCGTAACTTTATTTGCTTACTTCCAAGTTTTTATCTGGTTCGAATCTTTGTTACAGAATATCACAACCTCCGCGGCTACCGCTTTCAACCGCAATGTTGAAGAACTGAATGCGGGCCGCCGACCTGGCGAGGAGCCGAGGTGAGTTTTCTTCTTCACAAGGCACAAGCACTCCATGGGCTGTAGTCCCGAGATTCGAGCCGATCATGCCAGCGGGCCGGATCTTCCCGGCGACCTTCTTAATCGATTTACTTTCGTCCCTTCTTCTTTTTTATTCTTTAGAGTCCAACGCCGCTCTGCGGGGCAGCTGGTACGGCCGAGACCGCTTTGCGCCGCTAAAGAGGAGGAGGCGGCAAGCTTGCCGCAGAGCGCGACCTCTGGCTACGCAGCCGGGCGGAGCGAGGGAGCTGTTTGGCGGGCGCGGGCCGAGGCGGAGAAGAAAGAGGCCGCCTTCGCCAATTTGAGAGCGAAGGCCCGCCTCGACCGACGGGCGGCGCAGCCGACCTCCTTCCTATGAAATCAAGATATCGCCGATGGTAAGTTTGCTTTTACTTTCTCTTGCTTGCCGACTATGTGTTAAGACGGCCCTGCTTTTTCTAACTTGCTTTTTCTTCTTCTGGCGACTTCTTCCCGGTCATACGCAGCGCCAATCGCTTATCGAGGCCGAGCGCGAGGCGCGGAGGGCGGTGGCGCCGAGATCGCAGCCAACGCCTCGACCCTTGACGAGCAGCTCCTAAGCATTGAGGCTCGCCCGCGGCGGCACATCGGATGTTGCGCCCGCTTCGCCGCGGGGGGCCCAGCGATTGCTGCCTGCGGGCCGACATGCCGGTTTTGCGACTTTAGCCGGACCGCCGACCGGCTGGAGGTCGCGGGCGCCTTGAGGCTTGAAGGGCCCGCTGCTCGGGCTGGAGCTCGCCGAGCCCTGGAGTTCGCATAGCGCAGTATCCAGGGCTCGACCGACCGGCTGGCCGCGTCGGCCGAAGCCTGTGCGGAGCTGCAGGCCGCGAGGGCGCCTTTGTCGAGCGGCGGCAGCGATCGCCGACTACACGGACATCAGTGTCTTCATCCCGAGCGGGTGAAGACGGGGGGAAGCACCGCCGAGTGGTTCGGGATGAACCCGGATTACGGGCGAGGACTCGCATGAGGTGATCGACTCCAAAGACCGAGGATGAAGACGAGGCAGGACGGAGACGACATGGAGGTGCCGAAGATCTTAAGAGGGCGGCCAGCCTGAGCTCGACCCGCCCTCCAAAGAACGAGCCGCACCCATCTCGAGCCAGCCGCTGCCGAGACGATCAAACCGAGATCGCCAAGCCACCGCCCGGCCGCCGGGCCGCCGCCGCCCGCCTTCCAACCCCATCCATCGCTTCTAGGCCGCTGCCTTGGCTTTTATTTTATCTGCTTGTTAGTCTTTTGAAAGAACTTTGTTAATTGCACAATTCCACCCGTGGGTGTATTCTGAACCTCTGTTTCAAAGATCCGCCAAGGGCCTAAATTTGTGTAAATATTATTCTAGTTTCATGTTTCTTGCTTATTGCTCTTATGGCTGTTTTCTTGCCGCTTTCCCTTAGATGCCGCTTGTTCCGGGCAACCGCATGATTGCCGCCCAGGTCAAGTGCTTGGCTACTTTGAGAAGGCAAGTACTTGGCCATTTTAGAGTCGCTAAAGTTAGTAGAAAACGGCAAGCCGCTTCTTAAGAGTCGGTTTCCAAACGGGCTGAGAGCCGATTTAAACTATGTTTATGCTTTTGGGTCCTAGCCCTTTTTTTTCGTAGGGCGCTTACCTTACTCCTGCCCACCAAACAGCCGCTTCATGAGCTACGGCTTCGACAGAGACGGCTTGGCATCAGACGCTACTTGTCGGACTTCAGAAGCACTTCATAGCTCAAAGCGGCGAGTCCCCAGGCCGACTAGTCGAGCCTGGTGCCAAACAGCATAATAAAAGGGTAACATTACCCAAAGGCATAATTCTTATCATACAGATAACAAAAGAGGGTAGTCCCCGAGCTCGTCTTGGGGGGCCCGGAGTCTTGGTATTTCAAACACAAAAGGGTAGCGTGGTACATACCGCATCAATCAGAAAATCTTCGAGGAGATTCAGATTCCATGGCCGCTCCGCTCTTTGCCGGAGTCGCCCCTCTTATGCGTCTCGGGCTTCGAAAGGCCGATCGTAGTAGGAGTCGCTGCCAAAGACTTTATCGATGATGAACGGTCCTTCCCAAGGCGCCGATAGCTTGTGCTGGCCGGCTGTTCGGCTTGGATCAGTCGGAGCACAAGGTCACCCTCTAGGAATGATCTTGGCTTGACCTTCTTGTTGTAGTAGCGCGCAGGCTCGCCGGTAGATGCCGGACCGGCTGAGTGCCGCGAGTCGCCCTCTTCCAGCAGACGACGCCGCCTTGACGCGTTTCTTCCGCTCTCCTCGGTGTACATGGTGACTCGCGGGAGTCGAACTCTATATCCGCTGGGATGACGGCCGCACCGTGAGACGAGGAAGAAGGTGAAGCTGCTGACTTGTTTGGAGTCGACGCAGACTCCAGAGGACGATCGCAACTCTCGCCAGCAGCCGTCAACGCCTCCAAAGGGTTCGACTCGCATAAGGCTTGATGCCGCATAAGATGAGGCCATTCGCCGCTTCCACCTGTCCGCTTGATCATGGATGGGCAACGGACGTTAAGTCCAGCGGATGCCTCGCGTCGCGCAGAACGGGCCAGCGCGCCTTGGCGAAATTTGTGCCGTTGTCGGTGATGATGCTGTGTGGTACGCCGTATCGAGTCGTGATGTCGGCGATGAAAGTCACCGCCGAGACCATTCAACTTTTGATGGGTTTTGCTTCTATCCACTTGGTGAACTTGTCCACCGCGACAAGTAGGTGAGTTAGGCCACCGCGCCGCCTTGAATGGACCCACCATGTCCAGGCCCTGCATGCAGAAAGGGCCAGCGATGGGGATAGTCTTGAGCGCTGAAGCTGCTTGGAGCGAACATCCGCACCCTTGCATTTTTGAACTAATTCCTTGGCTTCTTCTAGGGCAGTCGCCGTAAGAAACCGTGTCGGAAGGCTTTGGGCGACGCAGTGCTCGAGGCTGCATGATGGCCGACTCACCTGATGGATGTCTTCGAGGATTGCTTGGCCTTGCTCGATTCGACGCAGCGCCGTAAACACCGTGACGCCTACCGACCAGCTCTCTATTGACTATAGTGTAGGCTGCCGCCGGCGCTGTAATTTGCCAAGCCAAGGTTTCACTCGCTTGGTAGCCTCCGCCACCAAAAACTTCAAGATGGGTTACCCATGAGGGTGCTGCTATTTCTTCCGACAGCCAAGATCGCTACTTGGACGAGGGCGGCTGGGCCGGGAGGCGGCGGGTTGGAGTCTGCAGCAGCTTGTCGAGTTGAAGAAGTCCCCGGCCGATTAGCGCAGTCCCCGGCTGAGTATCGAGTCTTTGTAATGGTCGCCGCAGTCCCCGGCCGGATTCAAGTCCTCGGTCCGCTTCGACCGCCGCGTTCTTGGGGCGCTTTCATGATTCTTGTGCCGCTCGCCGAGGCTCGAGTCGGATCTGCCTTCTTCGTGGGGAGCCGCACAAAATGGAGTCTGATTCGGTGACGGTTTGACGGATGGCTTGAGAAGGCATCAAGGGCGCCGCCGATGGTATTGCCCGCCGGGTGGAGCCGATTTCGCTGTGGCATCTGCTTGGTCGTTGTCGCCTTGGTACATGGAGGAATTCGATCCTCAAAATATCCACTCACCGTCAGACGAAAGCGTAGCTCGCCATATTTGCATCTTTGGCGCCCCACGCGGATGACCGTTGGACCACCAAGTCGGAGTCGCCATAGCACAGATCCGTGAATGCCGAGTTTTGGCGTTTGAGCCCGTGGATGAACGCCGATTCGGGCGACGTTGTTGGAGGGCGAAATGGATCTCGCAAAGACGCATTTGAGCTTGTCGCTTTAGGGAAGTGAGGGACACGCCGCTCCCAAGCCGGTGCGCATCTTGGAGCCATCAAAGTCCATCCGCCAATGGTGGAGTCGTCAAGGCCGCGGAGATATCGGTCTCGGCCAATTGACGAGGAAGTCGCCAATGCTTGTGACTTGATGGCGGTGCAGGGCTGGTAAAAGATGGTGTAGGGGGCAACTATATGGCCCATTTGGCCACTCGCCCAAGCATCTCGACTCGGCGATCTCTCGCTAGTGGGGCCATGCAAACCACGGTGATGGGATGCTTTTGAAGTAAGGCTTCAACTTCTTGGCGTGCAAAGTGCACGCCGTAACACATCTTCCGTAGTGGGGTAGTTCTGCTTGGAGGTCGACAAGAGCTCGCTGTGTAATACACCGGTCTCGGACAGGTAGCGCTTGCCTTCCTCCTTATGCTCAACCACAATAATCAGGCTGACTACCCCATTGGTGGCGGCAATATAAGAACATGGGCCCTTTGGAGTCGGAGCCAAAGACAGGGGAGTAGTCAACATTCTTTTCAACTCGAGAAAAGCTTCATTCGCTTTGGAGTTCCATTCAAGAAGGTGGTTTTCTTCATAAGCTGGTACAGAGGGAAGGCTTTCACCCAGCCGATCGATGAATCGACCGATAGACGCCAAGCAGCCGTGAACTTTTTAGTACCAGGACTGGTTTGCCAACCATTCCGAAAGAAAACTTCCATGATGAAACCGCCATGCAGGAGCCGAAGCTATCTCTTCTCCAACAACTTTTCTTTTTTTCTTCCGACAGCGGCGTAAGGGCTGCTGACGGGCTTCACATCAGGTCGGACATGTAACTTGTGCTCGGCGAAACTGGCTTCAGACACCCTGCATGTCTTTGGGGGACCATGCGAAGATGTCCCGATTCTCACGGAGGAAATCGACGAGCTCGCTTTTTCCTATTTGCTGTCGAGGTTTGCACCTATGACAACAGATTCTCCGGGTGCTCCGGGTCCAAGGGTATCTTCTTGATCTCTTTGGCGGCTTGAACGAGCCCTCACTTTCGACTCATTGGGGTCGGACGACATCTCGGGTTGCTTGCCGGACATCGCCACGACCGATCCAGAGCCGCTTCGCCCACGATCACCAGTGGACTCAGCTAGCGGGCTGCTTTCACCGCACAAAGCGGACTATTTTCGTAGTTGCCGGCCACGGTCGTAATCCCTTGAACTCGCATCTTCATCTTGAGGTAGGCGAATGGGGATCACCATGAACTTGGCCAAAGCAGGTCGGCCAAGAAAGGCATGGTAGGGGCTCGAGGTCCACCACTAACCGTGACCGCTCTCGGCGAAGTGATCCTTGTCCCCAAAGAGGACGCTCATCGAATCTTGCCAATCGTGAGCTGGAAAGGCCAGTACGATTCCGCGGAACACAATCCACTATGTTGAAGCTGTCTTGCTTGATTCCTAGCTTCTCCATCGTATCCTTGTACAGTGATGTTGATGTTGTCTGCCTCGGTCATCAAGACTCGCGAGAAGCGAGCGGCCCGCTTATCCGCGGGCAAGGGTGGCTCCAAGACCAGGGCATAGGAGCCCGGATTCGCATCACTGGGTGATCAAGACGGCTCCAACCGATGGGCTTTCGGACCAAAGGCATGAATTCTAGGGCATCCGATGCTACCAAGATTCACTTTGCCTATCGCTGCTGCCTGCTGCGGCGATCATCACCACGCCGGTAAACACGACATAGGCGACGTGTTTTCCGGGTAATCGTTTGTATCAAGCGCCGACCGCCTGCATACACGCCGCCGGGCGGTGGAGGCGGCGCCCAGAAGAAAGGAGGAGGGGCAAGGCCGCCTCCCTTGGTGATCCCGGGAGCCGCGGCACTTCCGGTGGTGTGATTTGACGGCCAAGGCCGCCGTGGAACTTGCAGGTCCGGCCCGCAGTCCGCTCAGAAGAGAAGGCTGGCAACCAGTTGGACTTGCGCTTTCGCCGCTATAAGAGGCTGCCCTTCTCGCTGCCGGTTCGATCAGCCGCCACCTGCCGGCTGTTGGCCGCTGCGGGCCTTGCGCCAGGATCATTCTGTTGTTGCCGCCGATCGGCATCGCCACCGGAGTTCGGGAGCATGAGGAGCTACTTTGCCACCGTGACCGACTTCGATCTCCGCCTTCATGGAGGAGTCGGCAAGGGCATACTTGTCTCGCTATGACTAGCAGCTCGTCGAGGGTCTCCGCTGTCAGCAAAGGAGCTTGTGCTTGAGGAGGGTGCCTTCTCGCACCCGCGGTGAAGTACTGATTGCTCGTGCACTCGTGCACTCCTTCGCAGGAGTTCCGTGAGCTCGCCTCAAAGGCGTGAGGTAGTCGCGAGTAGACTCTGCTAGCCTTTGTACGCACAAGGACAGCCGACGAGGCTTGGGAGGTCGCTTGTATGTGCTTGTGAAGTTGCGCATAAAGGCCTCGTGAAGTCAACCCAGCCGCTGATGTTGCGGGCTTCAAGTTGTTCAACCATGTCCGGCCGCGCTCTGGAGCATGAGGGGAATATACTTACTGTAACGCGCTTTGTTGCCGTCACTATGCCGACGGCCGTGGAGTAGTCCACCAGCCAGTCCTCCGCTTCACAGAGCCGGTGTATTTGGGTGTGTCTCGGGAGTGTGAATCTCGGGAAGGGCTCGCCTCAGATGCGAGGTCCAAACAGGGCGGCCTAACTCGCTTTCTTCTTCTAGCGCCAGGATCGGTGGAGTCGCTTGATCCGGTGGCGGGCGCCGTTTTCTCCGATTCTCTCGGCGCCATGGCGGTCGCCGAGAGTCGGATGCTCGACGGGTGGCGGGAGATTCGCTTTTCTCGGGAGGAGGAGGCTGATAGTCGCCCCGCCGCTTCCACCGCTTTGGGCGGCCGCTCGCCGCGCTTTCGATGGAGATGTGAGTCCGCTATGGCTGACAACCGATCTCTGGTTCTTTTTCCGCGGATGCCGCCAGCCGGCGTCCGAGATGTCGCGCTTGATCTCGGCGAGGAGGCAAGTCACCGTGTTGTCGCTGGTGCCTCCGCGGCGGCAGCCGGCCTTCGCTTTGCACGGCCGCTGCCGAGGAGCTGCTGGACTCGCTCGTCATCAGCGGCGCCTCGCCGGTTATTCAGTTTCGCCCGCCGCCGCTCGGGCAGCGCGAATATTCTCCACAAAGCGTATGCATATTGGGCGGCTGGTCCCAAACAGATCGGCAGGCTGCTGCGGCGCGCTGCCGACTGCGTTTAGACGGTTAGGTTTAGTCGGAGCGGCAAGCCGCCTACGCGCAATCCATCTCGCGCCGATAGGATTCCGACAAGCGCCTCATGCTTGCCAGCCTTCGTGGCGCTTACAAGGAGCTGAAGGCGGCGTGCCTCCAGCGCTGGCATCGGGCGTCCTCCGGAATGGAGGCGGTCAGGTCTTGCAGGATCGCGCCGAGAGGGTCAGAGCCCGCTACCGGAGGGCTCGCCGGATCGATGATGAGTACTTCTGACGGTGCTTCCCGCCGCCGCCTCCGCGAGGGAGAGGCTCGTCAGAGACCACCACGCTGGTGGGGAACGCGAGAGCGACGCGTGTCCGGAGTCGACCAGCATCGGGTCAAGGAGCCTACGGACTCTGTGTCGGCGGCAGGCTCATTTGCCGACGTGGAGCTGCTCGAGGAGGCCCGCGAGGAGGCTTTTGCCGCCCATTCCTGCCGGACGCAGCTCGCTTGAGAGGCGAACCTCGCTGACAAGTTCGGCGAGGCAACTCGCCGCCAAGCAGTAACCTCGCCGCAGCAGGCCGGCGCAAACTCCATCTAGCGTGCCGGGCTGGCTGCCGCCAGGAGGAAGAGGGTTCCCTGGCCCGTAGCTGGTCTCCTGGACGACGGTGCACCGTGCCCCACGGTGGGCGCCAAATGTCGGGGTTGGGTGCGCACATATGCCAAAGGATGGCTTATCATGGAGGGGCGAGTAGAACGCCGCCGGTGCTCGAAACGGATGAGGCGAAGACATGCACGCCGCTAATCTTACCCAGCTTCGTGGCTCTCAAGAGATAACACCCTATCGCTGCTCGCGGGGTCTCCGCATGATCACTATGGCAAAGTGGGTACAAGAGGCTCCTTGAGTTGTTCGGGTGAGGAAGGAGAAGGGCACGCTTCTCTTCTCTCTCTATGTGTGTGTCTAAAACTACTAGCTTCCAACCTTTGCATGGGTGCCCCGGGGTTTATAGGCCTCACTTCGGGTACAACGGTAATCCGCCGGTGTGGGTCCAAGCCATCGCCTCTAAGTCGCCATCTTCTCCGACTCACGGGCCCGCCGACCAGTGGGCCTCACGACGCCCAAAGATGGGGCCGACAGTTCGTCACGCGGCGGGTCTTGCCGGCTGCGTAGACATCGTAGCTGTGCTTCTAATGATGCGAAGTTTGTCATGGGGTTATGGCAAGCAGCCGCCACCGGGCGGGCGTATCACCGCTTCCATTCCCTCGCCTTGTCTCGGTTAATGGCGCGTGGATCCCGCGAGGGGCCGGCCGACTTCGAGGCCGACTCCATCGTCCGCTTTGGGGCGCTCGCCGTTCGGTACTCCCGCCGACAAGCGGTTCCGCCGCCTTTTGGGTCGTGACAGACGGGCCATCGTGGGCACATGAATCTGCCCACGCTGGCCGATGTCAGAATGGCGTGGCAACAAGGGTGCGCCGGACGGAGATCTCCGCTTGACGGGCGCTCAGAGCCATACCTGCCCTTTATGGGCAGGGTAGGGATGGGCCGCAAGGCTGCCTTTTACCCCATCCCGCCTGTAGTCGCCAAAACAGGATGTAGTGGGGTCGCGGTCGACTCCTGTAGCCGGCCTCACTGGAGGTCGCCGCTTGAGTCGACTTGTCTCGAGGTCGCCGCCTAAAGTCGGCTTGTCTTGAGGCCGCCTCGACTCGGCCCAGAGGGTAGTCGGCGACTGCTGTCGACTCTAAAGGCGCTCTTGTCTTGGGGTCTTGAGGGCGCAATGCCTGGATGCTTTGAAAGGTTCAGGCTCGGGTTCGCCACCCGTAGTCCATTACTCCGACAAGCACCATGTTCTTCATATAGAGAGTCTCTTGAGTTATCACTTTCATATACTAGTGGGAATTTTCATTATAGAACTTGGCTTGTATATTCCAATGATGGGCTTCCTCAAATGCCCTAGGTCTTCATGAGCAAGCAAGTTGGATGCACACCCACTTAGTTTCAGTTTGAGCTTTCATACTTATAGCTCTAGTGCATCTGCTGCATGGCAATCCCTTACCTCACATTGACATCAATTGATGGGCATCTCCATAGCCTGTTGATTTGCCCCGTCGATGTGAGACTTTCTCCTTTTTTGTCTTCTCACACAAACCCCCATCATCATATTCTATTCCACCCATAGTGATATGTCCATGGCTTGCGCTCATGTATTGTGTGAGGGTTGAAAAGGCTGAAGCACGTTAAAAAGTATGAACCAATTGCTCGGCTTGTCATCGTGGATGTGCATGATGTGAATATTTTTTGTGGTGAAGATGGAGCATAGCCAGACCATATGATTTTGTAGGGATAACTTTCTTTGGCCATGTTATTTCGAAAAGACATTATTGCTTTATTAGTATGCTTGAAGTATTATTGTCTTAATGTCAAATGATAGACTATTGCTTTGAATCACTCGTGTCTTAATATTCATGCCATCATTAGATTATGTGATCAAGATTATGCTAGGTAGCATTCCACATCAAAAATTATCTTTTTTATCATTTACCTACTCGAGGACGAGCAGGAATTAAGCTTGGGGATGCTGATACGTCTCCATCGTATCTATAATTTTTTATTGTTCCATGGCAATATTCTACAACTTTCATATACTTTTGGCAACTTTTTATACTATTTTCGGAACTAACATATTGATCCAGTGCCCAGTGCCAGTTCCTGTTTCTTGCATGATTTTTGTTTCGCAGAAAATCCATATCAAACGGAATCCAAACGGGATAAAAACTGACGGAGATTGTTTTGGAATATTTGTGATTTTTGGGAAGAAGAATCAACGCGATACGACGCCCGAGGGGGCCACGAGGCAGGGGGCGCGCCCCAGGGGGTCAGGCACGCCCTGGACCCTCGTGGCCACCCCTTAAGGTGGTTGGAGACCTTCTTTCACCGCAAGAAAGCTAATTTCCGGATAGAGATCGTGTCCAAAATTCAGCCCAATCGGAGTTACGGATCTTCGATTATAAAAGAAACGGTGAAAGGCCAGATCTGGGAGCGCAGAAACAGAGAGAGACAGAGAGACATATCCAATCTCGGAGGGGCTCTCGCCCCTCCCATGCCATGGAGACCAAGGACCATAGGAGAAACCCTTCTCCCACTACGGAGAAGGTCAAGGAAGAAGAAGAAGGAGGGGGGATCTCTCCCTCTCGCTTCCGGTGGCACCGGAGTGCCACCGGGGGCCTCATCATCACCGCAATCTTCACCAACAACTTCACCGCCATCATCACCAACTCTTTCCCCCCTCTATGTAGCAGTGTATCCCCTCTCTTACCCGTTGTATTCTCTACTTAAACATGGTGCTCAATGCTATATATTATTTCCCAATGATGTATGGCTATCCTATGGTGTTTGAGTAGATCCGTTTTGTCCTATGGGTTAATTGATGATCATGTTTGATTTGAGTGGCATGTTTTATTATTTGTGTTGTCCTATGGTGCTCTCTGTGTCGCGCAAGCGTGAGGGATTCCCGCTGTAGGGTTTGCAATATGTTCATGATTTGCTTATGGTGGGTGGCGTGAGTGACAGAAGCATATACCCGAGTAAGTAGGTTGTTTGCTTATGGGAATAAAGAGGACTTGATACTTTAATGCTATGGTTGGATTTTACCTTAATGATCTTTAGTAGTTGCACGCTTGATAGATTTCCAATCATAAGTGCATATGATCCAAGAGAAAGTATGTTAGCTTATGCCTCTCCCTCAAATAAAATTGCAATAATGGTTACCGGTTTAGTTATCGATTGCCTGGGGACAAATAACTTTCTCGTGACAAAAAGCTCTTTGCTAAAACTAATTTATTGTGCCTTCATCTAAACAGCCCCTACTTTTTATTTATGTGTTCTTTACTATCTTGCAAACCTATCTGAAAACACCTACAAAGTACTTAAAGTTTCATACTTGTTCTAGGTAAAGCGAACGTTAAGCGTGCGTAGAGTTGTATCGGCGGTCGATAGAACTTGAGGGAATATTTGTTCTACCTTTAGCTCCTCGTTGGGTTCGACACTCTTACTTATCAAAAGAGGCTACAATTGATCCCCTATACTTGTGGGTTATCAACAGCGCGCGAGGTTATCGCCCGGCACTACGGGACAAAGCGCATTGAATGCGCTACTTATGTGTCCATTAGCTTTATCGGGGACGGAAACGAGGCCCGGCCCGTCCGTGACCGCCCCACCTTGCTTTGACACGTGCCCAAGCTAGCGATGTGTGCGGTGCCATGTAGGCAGGCAGGCTGCTGAGGTGCCGCGGGGGTGGAGCCTTCACGAAGATCTGCATGCCACCACGTAGGTGCTTGCTGAGTTGGTGTAGAGGCTGCCCGTCGCCACGCAGGTGCCTGCCCAGCTGGTTGAGCTAGCAGCTGCTTGGGGACGGCGGTGGAGTCTTGGCTGGTGCGGGCCTTGTAGTGGCCCTGTCGATGCCCTCGGCACGGGTCTTGCCGGGGGCCCGGCAAGGGTCTTGTCGTGGCGTCGCAGTCGTCCCGGCAAGGTGCTTGCCGGGGCTCTTGTGGATCTCCTCGGCTGGGATCCCGCCGAGGGTCGCCGTCTTCCGGTCCTCATCTGATCTTGTGTGTTCATGATCTTGACAAAGGTCTGCATGCCACCACGGAGGTGCCTCCAGAGCCCTGGTTCCAACGTAGTTGGTTGGCTGGTGTTGGAACCCACGGGCTCAAGGGTGTCCTGCTCCGCTAGTGTTGGGCGAGCTGCCCTGGCAAGGCTCTTACCGGGGGAACCTGCTTCTCCCCTCTGCTCTTTGGGTTCTTGGTCTTGGCATTGCCTCGACCGTCTTGTGCTCCGGCTTCTCTCCGGCTTCCCTCCTCTGCCACGCTAAGTGTGGCCGCGGCACGTGGCTCCGACTGCCCGTGCACAAGTAAAGGGGCCAAAAGGAGAGACCCTCCTTTTGTACACCAGCAGGAGCCCCCGGGCCTGGGCCACATGTTAGCGACACGTTGTTAGTTAGGCCAGGCCTGCAATAGCAGCAAAGGGCAGGTGGGGCGGATTTTACCATAGTAATCGCTTTCATTCACAAGCGCTCAAGATGACTCAGGTTGAACACGCGACGTGGAAGGGCGCGTGACATGGGGTTGTCGGTGTCAAACCGCGGATCTCGGTAGGGGGTCCCGAATCGCATCTAGGCAGATGGTAACAGGAGACAAGGGACACGATGTTTTACCTGTGTTCGCCCTCTTGATGGAGGTAAAACCCACGCCCCGCTTCGATTGATATTGATATTGTGGATGTTTACAAGAGTGGATCTACCACGAGATCAAGGAGGCTAAACCCTAGAAGCTAGCCTATGGTATGATTGTAAGGGTTGTTGTGATAGTCCCACGGACTAGAGCCATCCGGTTTATATAGACACCGGAGAGGGCTAGGGTTACATAGAGTCGGTTACAATGGTAGGAGATCTACATATCCGACGCCAAGCTTGCCTTCCACGCCAAGGAAAGTCCCATCCGGACACGGGAGAAGTCTTCAATCTTGTATCTTCATAGTCTTGGAGTTCGGTCGATGATGATAGTCCGCAAATGATAGTTCGGTGATGATGGTAGTCCGCTATCCGGACACCTCCTAATCCAGACTCCTCAAGAGCTCCCCGAACCAGGCTTTAATGACGATAAGTCCGCGCAGATATTGCTTGGCATTGTAAGGCGGGTTCCTCCTCCGGATGATAGAAGATTGTGAACACCAGATAGTGTCCGCTCGCAAAATAAATTCCACGCTCCACCGTAGAGAGATAATAATATATACACAAGTTCAATCTGCCGACTTTTTGTGGCATGACGCCACACCACTACCAAGCCATTACTCGAATTGTTTTTTACTTTACCACCTCAGCGATTTAGCTAAGCGGTTTCTTGGCACGCCTTGTCGAAGCAGAGATCGTGTTTCCCTTAATCCGGGATTCTCATCAATACGGGCGGGTAACCCAATCATACTTGCTCGCCATGCCCCTCTATCGGCGAGTCCCAAACGGCCACGGAGACGGCTCTGGTATTCTCCTCTTTATAATGGGACCAAGGCTTGTTTCTTTTCTTCAATCCTCCATCGAATCCTCTCCCCGCCCAAGTTCCAAAGACCTAGAGCTCCAGATTCGAGCGCTCGGACTTTCAATGATGTCCGGTTCCACCTCCGTGGTCGGTGGATGCCCTCCTCCGCCACGGAGGAGGACGTGCTAAAGTTGCGGAGGCCAAGTACCTGCCTTACGAGATTTCGACAGGTTGCCTGCCAAGGGCAGGCCATCCCCACCCCGAGCCCGCGAGTATGTCGCCAGATCCCACCTCCGCCGGGGTTTAGGCTTCCGATGGATCCTTTTGTGAGAGGGCTATGTTTTATTATGGGTTGGAATTCCACGATTTGGCTCCGAGTCCATCCTCCATATTTCCGCATTTATAGTCGCTCATGGCCTTCCTCCGCCACCCTCACTTCGCCTGTGGTCAAGACCTTTAATGTGGCGCCAAGATGATCGGGGCCGCTGCGAGTGTGGCGGGCGGCCATAAGTAGAGGGCCGATGCCCTGCGGGCCGCTGGCTCCTTCCAAGAGGAGCTCGCCTGTGGCAGCAAGAGTGGTTCTATATTACCGCTCCGAGGGGCCGCAGACAAAAGCCGCCGCCCTTATTCCGCCTGGGACCTCCACGACGGTTGATGTCGGGTCAACCATATCAACTGGGGCCGCAAAGGACGTGCCCTCACAGCAGGGTTGGATTCGAGATCTCCAAACGAGGGAGATCGATATGGTGGTGGTGATGCAGGTTATGCTGATTAGGCGCCTCCGCCTCGCAAACGCCGCCCTCTCCGGCTATGGGAGTTCAATCCGAGGGTCCACGGATTCTTCAACACTTCATGGGCTTGACACCCCGGAGATGTACAATTATTCTTCGGATCGCAAGAGGTGCGTCCGAATTGACCGAGGATGCTGGACTAAGCTGCAATCGCCTCGGATACTCAAGTAAGTAGTTCCGAGTCCGACATACCGCTTGTTTGCCTTCGATGATTCGCTCTTATGACCTATTTCCTTCTACACAGGAGTGGATAGCGGAAGCAAAATTGATACGGTGTCCAGCCCTCCCCGAGACCGCGCCGATCCCGTGGCTGGTCCAGATGTTGAGGTTGCGCCTTCAGAGGAAGACGAAGGGGAAAACAAGGAAGCTACTGCCTCGCCTAAGGAGGCTCTTGAAAGAGGAGGGATCGAGAATCCCTTCCCCCAAGGGGAGAAGAGGACTGCCTCCGAGGACCCGGGGGCAAAAGCCCCTAAACGGGGGAAGAAATCTTTGCCAGAGGGTCCTGCGTCCGGGAAGGCCCCGGCCGCACAATCTCCCTTAATGAGTCAGCCCTCCAATGAGCCGTAAGTAGAAAGAAAAGAGTTTTATAATAAGGGACATCCCTATTTGTGCTTCTGAGGATAACTAAAGTTTTTACCTTGTAGTTCTGATCTCCGTCCTTCATAGATGAGCTCGTCTTCAGGGGACCTTCGTCCGGATATGATAGAGAGCGAGATGCCTCCATCCGGGGCGCCGTCGGATAGGGCGGACGAGCCTGAAGTGTCGTCACGGAGGGAGCTCCCGGTTTGGCAAAGCCGGATAGTTCGGCGCCAACTGTGTACGGTCAAGGATCTGCTTGAGGAGGCGTTTATCTCGTAAGATCAGCACGCATTGATGAGCATGGTGATTGAAAGGATTTCGTCCGCCGGGCGGTTGCACGATGCCGCCAGAGTTTATCGGCGGGGTTTGAGGTACGTAAAATGACACACCTTTTTAACAGTTTTGCATATAAAATGCGCCTGTATAGATAGTAGCCCCGAGACTCGGTAGGTTGTCGAAATCGACAACCGCGTCGAGGATCAAAATCGCAGGTTTAAATTCGCCGCGCCGATGCAGGTGGCGGGTCGTCCGGGGCCAGCCGGACCGATGGAGTTGCTGAACTAAAGCGGCAACTTGATGTCGCGGATGCGACATCACGCTGGTCAACAAAGCGACTTGATGAGTCGCAGGTAAGTGTTATCGCGCCGATCACTTGGTAAGGGAGCCAAGCCATCTCCTTACAACATGTGCGTGAAATGCAAATAGTGCCGCTGCGGAGAGCCTTCGGCCAAACTTGCTCAAGCCAAGGAGGAGGCCGTATGAGTAATGCGGCGGCCTCGAGGGCGGCCGAGGAGTTAGCGGCGAAGGGGCCGCATACCGCCGAGCAGGAAGAGATAGCCGAAATGGCCATGAAGTTAAAAGATGCTACCGACCGCAATGAGGCTCTTGGGAAGGAGCGCTTAGCGGGCAAGAAGACCTGCGAAGGCCACCGCAGGTTAAGAATGTCCGCCCGCAATGCGGGCTATGAAGGAAGAGCTGCGCCAGCCGATATTGTAGCCGGTAAGCCTTTTTCGCTGCGCCAAGGTTTACGGATCCAAAATATGCTCACCTGGGCCAATGGGGTTTCGAGGACCCTTATATGGACTTAGCAGCGAAAAGCGGCGGATGCCATTATGCATTTTCAAGTCGGGATCACAAGACGGAAGAGCTGTTTTGGTCTCAATTCCATAGTCCGGAGCGCTCACTTCCGCCGACCGACCGCTTGGCTGAGTGGGCTGAGCTAAATAGGTTATCCGGGCTTGCTATGACGGATATAGTGACTCATATCCGGCCGGATAGGCCAAAGCCGAAGAGTTATTTTGGCTTATTACAGCAAATTCTTGGGGCGGTGCCGCATATCAAGGCGATGAAGCGGTCGGCTCGCATAGAGGGTGCGCGGATGGCTCTCGCCTGTGAAGACACATTGACAGAGATGGATGCCACCGCTGTTGCGACCCGGTTTGATGATAACCGTTACCCGTCGAGCACTATTTTGGCGGCATCGCGCGGTGCTCGTGTAATAGAGTCACAAAGGTTTCAAAAATGTTACGCTCGAATGAACGCTTATATGATGTAAAACGATATTTATGATGTAAGCGCCTTTTATACTTGTGCGCTCAAGTAATAGAATATCTCCTATGCGGCCGCTCATGTATACGTGTGTATAACCCGAAGATGGCGCTCGTCGGTTTCAGCCCCACGCACAAGGTGCGGGGTGTTCGCAAAAAATAGCGCTGCCACACTTAATTCGACGCCTCGGTCCTGTAAAGGAGGTGGTAGAGTAGCTAACGAGGCAACCGGACTATAATGCTTTATCACTTTCACTTAGCCATGGAGTTCGAGGGTGGGGCTACGACATAGCCCTCGGGGCACCGCGCCTCCGAATTTGGGGCGCTGGATGTGCTCGGCCGAAACGCCCTTCACAAAGCGGAGGAATCCTAAACATTCCCATAGTCGATCGAGTGGTTGACCAGTCTCTCGCTGTATCATGACAGCAGCTTTTGGCTTTCATCGAGGTGCTCGCCAAATTAACCGGGGCACAATCGCAGAGTTCTCCGGAGCCACGTTAGCCGGCGATACGGAACGAAGGTAGCAAAACACAGGAGCCGGGCAAACCCAACATTTGACCAAAGACATGATTCGAGCTGATGCATATAAGGCCTAACTCGAGATGCCGAACACTCCCCGGAAGGTGTTCGGTCTTTATAATAGCGGCAAAACAAAGCCCTAAGCCCCTTGTGTCCGTGTACGGGCAGGTTCTTCCGGCGCGCCGATGCCAAAACGCCAGCTCCACTCTGGTTATGATGATAAACCAGGGGATTATAGCAACAAGAGACAGAAGAAAGGTTTACGAGGGTCTTAGTCTGAAAAGAGTCCTGCAACGGGTCCCTACTGCACGCCTGCGCCAGTGTCTCCGCAGCCGTATCCTCGACGGGTGTGCACGCTGTTCATCTCGTAAAAGAGAAGAACTTGGTTGGAAAGGAAATCGTAGCAGAAAGTGCATAAAAATTGAAATATAGATTAAGAAAGCTGAGCCTATGCTAGCTCATTATGGCTTATATGTGCAAACCCTTGTGAAGGGATGTGCGGCTAGGTAGCCCCTAGTTTATTTATTCCGGACTCGCCCAGCCGTGTCCGGGGTCTCAAGCTTACCTTTTAATGAAATGATGCCACGTGGACCGGCATTTTAAGCGTAAGAGACGCAGAATGTGGTATTGCATTGAAGGCATTTAAAGCTTCCCGTCCCCAAAGGATGCTTGATAGCTACTTGTAAATGGGGCGACATGAAAGGTTAGCTTTTCTCGTCGGAAGTTGTCAGTGACCCCACACAACTTCTAGTAATAATGAAATGCACTGGCGCAAGGGCCTTGGCGCCACCCTTTGAAGGAAGTGCGGCTATGCCGAATTGTAGTAGGGTCTATCCCAACTTGCGGATTGTGTTCGGAAATAGCAGGTTCAAGTCACCGCCGCCGCCCATCAAAACCTGCGTTAATTGCAGTCCGCCTATTATGGGATCCAATATCGTGGCAGTCTATCCTGCTCCGGATACTTCGACTAATCCAGATGGTCTAAAGTGATTGGCTTTGACGCCCAATCTCGGTCCACTGGTGGATCATGCGACACTTGTCTTAGCAAGTGCCGTGTTGGCTTCCGCATTATCACGTGAAGCGAAGTTTACTGTTTTGACTTCTTGTGGGAAAGTCTTTGACTTCCGTGCTCACTGGTGGGGTTCGCATCGCCCTCGCTAAGCACATCGAGTTTCCTTGTGTCCGGGCGTTGAGTCTGCCGGACTGTTTGAAAACCCAACAATTTCGGTTGGTATGGTTTGCGTGCCTTCCGAGGTATCGTGGATTTGACATATCCGATCTAAAATTTTGTTTAAATTTGATAGCTCGCCTCGTTCTCCTTAAGAGGCCGTGGTTGTATTGTTTGGCCGCGAAGTTTTGAATCCGGGCGTTGACCGCCGTGTCTTTGGGTTTTTTCTTTATTCCGGCGCTGGTCTTTCCCGCTGCAGGATCGTCTGCTTCCATCTCTCGATCTCGATGTACTGGTCGCTGGTGCTGCATCTTGCTAGCTGCTTGTCTTCTCCCGCGCAAAAGCGCCATGAGGCTTGTTAGCGCGGCCATTGTTCTTGGCTTTCTTGGCCGAGGTGTCTCGGCGAGCCATTCGCCTCGGACGTTGTATTTAAAAGCTGCTAGGGCTTCTTCGTCCGGACAATGACTATTTGGTTCTTTTGGTAAGGAACCTGTTCTGAATTTATGCTACCGACTCTCCGGCTGTTGGGTTATATGACTCAGATCGTCTCAGATCCGGAGGGCGGACATAAGTCCCTTGAAAATTTGTTTAAACACGCCCTCAAGCTCTTCCCAACTTCCAACAAGATTTTCGGGAGGCTTTTGAGCCAATGTCGAGCTGGCCCTTTGAGCTTGAGGGGTAGGTATTTTATGGCGTGAGATCATCTCCTCTAGCCATGTGTATGTGTAGTATGTAATCTTCATCCGCATCTGTGGTCTGTTGTGCCGTCAGATGCCTCTATGTTTATGGGTTTGAACCCCGCTGGAAATTCATGATCCAAAGACCTCATCGGTAAAACATAGGTGTGCGGCACCCTGTATTTGGGTGTGCTGTCTTCTAACACTGTCGTGGTGTGTTACTCTCGGGTCCTCTTTTTGGCCCGTAGATGGACCTAGTTGGGCCGTCCGCTTTCCTGTGATTATAATTGCTTGTGTGCAGCCCCGCTTGTCGCTTTGGGCCTGTCATCCGGCGGCCTATCCGCCAGCGGCCTCTTTATTTTTTGACTGTGAAGGCTCTATGGCTTCCTCGTCAAATTCTGGCAGCAACTTGCGCTCGGGTGGTTTCTAGTTTGATGGCCATTGCCATATTTGTTCCGCAGTCTTGAATACTTTGCTCCACTTCATTCTCGAAGCGTGTCTTCGCTGTTTTGAGCTCTGTTCGCTTTCTTCAAACTTCTTGCAGTGGCGACGAGTTTTTTGTGTATGTTCTTATGCTCCGTGTTGTTTTCGGACTGTTGATTGCTCCGTGAAGGGGTTGATTATCCGCCTCGCCCTGTTCGTCTGTCTCGCTGGTTTGCCCCGCTCTATCGCTGGGTCGTTAGGAAGGCTGCTTTGATCGAGGCGGACTTAGGGCGGCGCTTCACGCCGCCGCTTTTGGCTCTTTATCGGCGAGATTATCCTCTCGCCGCCGCCCCGTTGTTCCTCGTTATCGCTTCCCTTTGGGGTGTCCACCATGTATATGTCGATGACGAGGTGGTCTTCCAGCGTCCTCGTAGGCACCGGTTCTGGTAGTCTCCGCATCGCCGCCCATACCGCCCATGTCTTCGGAGTCGTAGTTGAGTACGCCGGTTAAATCGCCGACGGTGGCTACGGCGGGTGGTGGTGGGCTCAATTTCTTCGCCGCTCGATCCCAACCGCCCCGCCGTAGTTTGGCCAGGCTCTCCTGATAGCGAGAGATGCTTCAGTGAATTTATGATATCGCCAAGGGCGAGTGCTAAAAGATGTCCGCAGCGTGAATTCCATGATCGGCGCCCAATCGGATTCGACCGCGGGCGAGGAGGTTCGGAGTCCGCAGCAAGTCCGCACCTCGGAGTCATGAGCTTTATGCGAGACACAGGTATTCGCCCATCGCCGAGAAGTTGCAGCACCCGAGGCGTGTCCAGCCATCCGCCCTCGATCCGAGCGATCGGCCCGGACTATGGGTCGGAGCGGATTCGTGTGGCCTCCAAGGTGCTGTCCGCGCGCAGAGTTAGGTCATGCCCATCGTGACAGCGCTGCACGCCGGCTGTGGCTTAGATCCATCAAAGATCAAGTCCCCGTGATATCGGGCCGTGAAGTTTAGGCTTCCAAACCTGACTCGACGGCCGTGGGCGAAGCTTTCGATCTGCTCCAGATGGCTGCTTGAGTTGGCCCGCAGCGCGGTTGCCGAATACGAAGATCTGTCCGGGAGAAAAGTCTCACCCAGATCAAGGCCGTCGTTGATAGAAGAGGCCATCAAGCCTATCGGTGACGGCATACGTAGGAACTCTCAATGAAAGCACCAATGTCGGTGTCAAAACCGCGGATCTCGGTAGGTGGTCCCAATCGTAAGCTCTAGGCGATGGTAACAGGAGACAAGGGACACGATGTTTTACCTGTGTTCGGGCCCTCTTGATGGAGGTAAAACCCATGTCCTGCTCGATTGATATTGATATTGTGGATGTTTACAAGAGTGGATCTACCACGAGATCAAGGAGGCTAAACCCTAGAAGCTAGCCTATGGTATGATTGTAAGGGTTGTTGTGATAGTCCCACGGACTAGAGCCATCCGGTTTATATAGACACGGAGAGGGCTAGGGTTACATAGAGTCGGTTACAATGGTAGGAGATCTACATATCCAGATCGCCAAGCTTGCCTTCCACGCCAAGGAAAGTCCCATCCGGACACGGGAGAAGTCTTCAATCTTGTATCTTAATAGTCTTGGAGTCCGGTCGATGATGATAGTCCGGCAAATGATAGTTCGGCTGATGATGGTAGTCCGGCTATCCGGACACCCCCTAATCCAGGACTCCCTCAGGGGTCATGCGTGGGGTGGTTCCCACACGCATGCGTCACATCAGAGTAAAGAGGCAGCTCGCACCTTCCCCATAAAAAGAGGGAGGCGTGGAGGCGCGGCTCATTTACTGAGTGGACTCGGGCCTCGGTCTTCAAGGCGCCCACGCCCCCTGATCACGAGGTGGGGAACGGTCGCCTCACCCATCCCTTCGACTCTGCTTGCTTGCCACGTGCCTTTCATGCAGGTGGCAGGCGGTGGAGGCGGGAAATCGGGCCGTCGCCGATTGGGGCAGCGGGTCGGTCCTGATTCCCTGCACCCCCGATGACTCGATTGGCTGAGTGGGGCGGCTGAGCCTCGACCCCGCCCCTTTATAAGAAGGGGGGAATGGGGATGGCACCCCCGCATTCTCCCAGCACTCATCTTCTTCCACTTCCGCTCCTACCTTCCACCCATCATGGAGAGAGGGGGCAGAGGCCCTTCAACGCTGGGGGCGAGGGTCGCTGCTCGACAGCGCATTCCTCCTTCCCACGAGTTCGCGGCGGCGGAGCAGGCCATGAGAGGAAGGGGGGCAAAGTCGAGGTCGCCACGGCGGTCGAGGGAGAGGGGGACGAGGAGGCGCGATGCCTGCGCTCTCCCCGGTGATACCGCCTGTGATGGAGGGCCATGTCGTGACCAGCCTTGGGAGTTCTTCATCAGCGGCGCTGCCACCGTGTCGCCGCCTCCGCCTCCCTACCCCATTTGCTCGGGAAATGGAGTTTGACTCGCCCTGCACTCCTCAGATTGCACATGAGGGGCTGTGGGAACGGCGGCACGCAGGTCGACGTCGACTTCCCCGCTCCTCATATTATGTACCTCCTTCATGGGTGGAAGACATTTGCTCGCATCCATAGCCTGATGGCGGGGCTCGTCCTCTACTTCAAGTTAATGGAGGGTGGCCTGCTCTCCGTCAAGGTCTTCGAAGATCTTAGAACTCGCCTAAAGTGCTACGTGGAGAGCTCCTCCGACAATGAAGATTCCTCCTCGAGTGTGAGTGATGGGGAGGACAGCGACAGCGACGACGAGGGACACTACTAAAAAAAAGACACATCCGTGACATTTTGGGCCGAACGAATTTTTTTTCTGTCATACATATGACACTTCTATGACGATAATTGTGACAGAACCTGGTATCATCATAGATGTGGTGGGCTCCTACTTCTATGACAAAAAATCATGACAGAAAATGGGATTTTCGTCCTTGGCGGGCCGGAGACGCAGCTGCATGACATTCTTTGGGCCGTCCATGACAGAAAAAACCGTGGTAGAAGTGAGGGGGAGGAAAATTTCGAGGAGTTGCCGGTTACGGTGGGAGGTCGGGGGCCGAGCGATGCGTGTTTCTCAGACACGCAGCGTAGGCGTTGGCTCTAATCGAACCCGAGCGGCGTTGGGCTCTAATCAACCCGAGCGATTGACCGCAGCAGGCTACGCTAGCATCGAACCCGAGCGATCGATCGATGGTTATTAACTGAACCCGATGGAGCGATTCCTTCGCTACTGCTGCTAGCTGAAGCCGATCGATGCTGCCTCTGGGATGAATAGTGAGTGTTGCGGGGGTTTTGGATGAATAGTGAGTGGTGGCATTGCCTCTGGATGAATAGGAACCTGTGGTGTGGAGGGTTGGATGAACAGTAGACGGTGGAGGGGTGGCCGTGGAGGGGTGGTTGAACAGGACCCCGTGGTGTGGAGGGCTGGATGAACAGTAGACGGTGGAGGGGTGCCTGTGGAGGGGTGGTTGAATAGTAGCCGGTGGAGTAGCGCGCGGTGGAGGCTGGATGAACAGGAGACCGTGGAGGCTGGAGGAGGTCGACGGTAGCCCGTGGCGGCTGGAGGAGGTCGATGCTGGAGATGAACAATATCCTGTGGAGTCCTGCTTATGGCACGCCACACCCTCCCGGCGAACAGACCCTGCTGCTCGACCGTAGCGCCCAACACAAGTCCGCTTCGTCTGCTTTGTGGTACGCCACACCCTCCCGATAAACAGACCCCTGCTTCGACCGCTGAGGTCCGCTTCTCCGCTTTTGCGGCACGCCACACCCTCCCGATCAACAGACTCCCTGCCGACCGTAGGAGGTCTGCTTCTCCGCTTTGGCGGCACGCCACACCCTCTCGATCAATAGGACCCTGCTCAACGAGGAGGTCCGCTTCTCCGCCAGCGGTACACTGCACCTTGTTTCCATCGCTGTTCCGCCCAAGCCTCCCGGCGAACACGACCACACATTCCGCTCCGACCTAGCAGGTTGGCTCCCCATGAACACGCATTTACGGCGCTGTTTCTCCGCTTCGACCCAGCCATGTATGTATGCGCGAGTAGGCGTCGAGACCCTACCAGATGTAATGTGACGGGTCAGATTTTCTTTCTTGCACTCGCCAACAGATGTACGCAGTACATGCTACGGCGCGCTTACTACTACACGCACGCCGCCGCCTACAACGCACTCAAGATGTACGCATATGTTCACGAACAAAATGACAACACTACGATGCTCTCACCAGGTGGGTCCCGACCGTCGTGCACTTCCTTGCTCGCGAAGATGTAGCCGGTGGGTCCCAGCAATGGGGCTTAATCATTTTTTGCCGTGACACACTTCCTTGCGCAAAGATGTAGCTGGTGGGTCCCAGCAATGTGGGGAATGTTTTTTCACGAAATACGGTGGCCCGTCCGATGGGTCCCCATTGCCGTGGAGGAATAATTATTTTGCTGTAATAAGGAGGCACTTCCTGCGGCGTCAGGACCCAGCTGTCACCCTCCATGTATAGTCCATGTCCGATGGAAGCCATTCCTTGACCACGCTGACCACGCCAGGCCGAGAGCACCAGAGCGGTGGACGATGGTGAGGCCTAGGAAGGGACGACACAGCCGGGAAGACACGGCAGGGATGCCCACGCCAGAGGAGTACGAGGGTTCACCGTTCGCTGCGTGTGAGGCTGCCATCGCCAGCAGAATAACAGGGTGTGGGTGAGTAGAGGGATGGCCCGCCAGCGTGGGAGTAGTAGGGGCGGTGAGGCCTCCGCCAGATCGTAGTCGGCCACGGGAGGCAGGAGCACGAGGCACGACCGGGCGCTGGTTTGGGCGGCCGGAGCAAGAAGACCAGAGGTTGAAGAAGCACTCACGGCCGCTGGATGGACATCATACGGTCAATCGGAGCTAGAATCGTGCATATTGACTAAGTTGACAAAGCCCCTATCCCCATCAACTTAGTAGGCCCACAAGTCAGCCGCCACTATACCGGGTCCCAGCCTAACAGGGGAGTATTCATTTTTTGTGCGTATAAGGAGGCACTTCCATGCGTGCAAAGATATAGTGGTGGGTCCGAGCTGTCAACGGCGTGTAACATTTTTTTCGTGAAATACAGAGGCCCTTTCGTGGGTCCTCGATGTCGTGGAGGAATCATTATTTTGCGCGTAATAAGGAGGCATTTCCTGCGGCGCCATGGACCCAGCTGTCGGCCTCTCCATTTACAGTCCACTTCAGATGCATGTCGGTCATTGACCACATTGACCAGGCCGCGCAGAGAGCACCAGGGCGGTGGACGACAGCAAGGCCTAGGAAGGGAACGACACGGAGGCAGGGAAGACTCGGTAGTTGTTTCCCACGCGGAGGGGAGTATGACTGTACGAGGGTTTACTGGTTCGTCTGTCGTCGCCGGAGAATAACAGCAGGTGTGGGTGAGTAGAGGGATGGCTAGGCCAACAATGGGAGTACGGTGGGGCGGTGAGGCCTACACGGGAGCACAGTCGGCCGCAGGGAGGAGGGTGCAGGCAGTCCCGCCGGCGCTGGTTTGAGAGGCTGGAGCAGGAAGAGCAGAGATTGAAGAGCACGACGACCGTTGGATGGACATCCAACACCAACGCCAGGCGCCAACCTTTTTAGGAAAGCCTCAAATCTTTGGAAAACAGCATACATCCCATCTGTCATTATTTCTAATAATTTACAGCCCATTTGCTAATTATTAAGGTTTTTTTGAGCCCATATTCTTTTTGTTAGCATTATAGCCCATATTGTGGCCACGGTTAAAAATATTATACTTAAATTTTGCATATTTCTAAAGTGTCCTAACTATTTTAATCCCAAATTTCACTCACATTCAAACTGATCTTAAAAATAAATGTATATCAATATAAAATCCAACAAATTCTCCATGCATAAAAATTAATGTAATTTAAAATCTCAAATGAAAAAAGATATTTGAAACTAATTGACAGTTTGATGTGTTTTAAAATGTACAACCTATTTCTCATTATCGATAGGCCATTTTCTCGCCATCCAATGAAGCTCTCTCGCCTTGAAGGATTTGCAGCCCAACAGGCCCGACAAAGCGACTTACTTGGCAAATCACAAAAAACTGGGCTGTGGCCATGGACCCAAATGTCAGCCTCTCCACGCATAAAGATTTTCCGATGGAAGTCGGTCATTGACCACATTGACCATGCCGCGCCGAGATCACCAAGGCGGTGGACAGCGGCGAGGCCTAGGAAGGGGACGACGCGGAGCCGGGGAAGACGCTACAGTGGATACCCACGCGGAGAGGAGTACGAGGGTTCACTGGTTTGGCTGCGGTGTGAGGCTGCAATCGCTGCAGAATAACAGGGGGTGTGGGTGAGTAGAGGGATACCCTGGGCCAGCGGTGGGAGTAGTAGGGGGTGGTGAGGCCTCCGCGGCATCACAGCCGGCCACGAGAGGCAGGAGCACGCGACACGACCGGCGCTGCTTTGGGCGGCTGGAGCAAGAAGACCAGAGGTTGAAGAAGCACTATGGCCGTTGGATGGACATCGTATGGTCACTGGAGCTAGAATCGTTCATATTGACTAAGTTGACAAAGCCCTCCGTCTCGCCAACTTAGTAGGCCCACAAGTCAGCCACCTACTTTGGTGGGTCCCAGCTAGCACGGGTATTCATTTTTGGTGTGTAATAAGGAGGCACTTCTCTTGCGTATGAAGATATAGCTGGTGGGTCCAACTCACGGGGGAACGTTTTTTCGCTAAATACGTAAGCCCTTCCCACGTGACAAAGGCACACATACAAAGGTATAATAAGGAGGAACTTTCTTTGCGGCAACCATGGACCTCGTGGGTCCCAGCCGCCGTTTCCACATAAAGTCCTCTTCCGATGACTCTCAGATGTTGACCACGCCATGTGAGTGCACCGAGGCGGTGGACACACAGGCCCCTGCATCGAACGACCGGAGATGGGGAAGACGTGGCAGGGAGTCGCAGACGGAGAGGAGGGGAAACTTGACTGTTCAAAAGGGGTGGGCCTACACTCGGAAGAGAATAATAGGAGGTGCGGATTGAGGATGGCCTGGCCGCCGGCGGTGTAGCGCTTGGTCGAGGAGCGTTAAAACAACGCCACGGACGCCAAGGCTGGAGCAAAGCGGTTCCGCAGCGCTGGGGAAGAAGATGAGATTGAAGAAGAATGCCACCGTTGGATGTAAATCCAACGCCTTCTTAGGCTTCACCCATCGCCCACATGTCACCACCCATTTGTTTTTTCAGTCCATTTGGTGGGCTGGGTGAAACAATGATGTAGCATCTATGCAGCCCGTTTAAATCCCATTTGCATTTTTCTCAAAATCCGTGGACTTGCTGGGCTGGGTGAAAATATCATGTTTGGCTAGACGGAGAAATGTTATAAAAACATAAACACATGATTGCACGTTAGTAAAATCTTTGCAAGCTTATGTACGCAATCACTATGAGTTAACTTGGCAAGTTATATATAAACAATTATTATTCTTATTTTGTAAGAACTTTCAACTTACTAAATAAAATATCATTTTAATTTGATGAGTTAATAGTACGTGGGGTATTATTATTTTTTAGGCTAGACGTGGGACAATTGAGTTGGTTCTAGGGGAAAGTACTGGGAGAAAACTCAGTTTACATCGGAAAAGAAAGTGGGAGAAAATTAAGAGACCTGCTGGGTCCACCTGAGGAGAGGAATATGTTGGGAGGAAGGAGATTCAAAGCACGGCAGCCGAGTGAACTAGTTTTTTTACGGACAAGTGAACTAGTTTACATACATAAGCAAATAGCCACTAAAAAAAGCAATCAGGTTAATGGGTTCTTAAAAGAAATATTTCAAACAAAACAGATAATTACGACACATAGGCTAATGCATGAAACACTCAGATGATAAAGGTGCTTATAAACAGATAAAGTACAACATCTAGACCTTCCTGGCACGCTTGATCATGACGCCGCGGCTGTCCGTGTACTGCCGGTTACGGGAAGCGACACGCCTTCATGTCCAAGATCTGCCTGTACATGTCGTAGTATGCGATGCATCCTTGGCCGCCAGAGGTTATGTAGGCTAGATTCAGAGGTACCTCCCACGTGTTCAGGTCGTATTCTTTCATGTTGGCGATCGTGGGTCGATGATGGTCTCACGAGGTCAACCACGGAGTCCTTCTCCGCCTGCTGTCGATGATCTTGTATTGCTTCGGATGTCGACAAGCTTGTTGCACCAGATGGCCAATCGTCGCGCTTCTTCCTTCTCTCCACCGTAGTGAAGGTGCAATGGGCGGCCGCCGGCGAAACGGGCGAATGCTCCGTAACTCTGGTGCAGCCATAGGACTGAGGCGAGGCGTAGCTTCACCGAGTCCGTGATCGTTGGTGTACATCACATTCAACTTGGTGCAGCCATATGACTGAATGGTGAACTAACTCCTTGCTGAAGTCCATATCCAGCAGGCTCACCCTCGGATCGCCATTGAGTCTCTTCGAGTGAACGAGTGTGTAGGCAGCGGCAGCAGCTTCGCTTTTTCAGCTCTTGGGAACCGGATTCAACAAGAAGCTGAGTGTGTACAGCAACAATAGTTACTACCCTCCTCGTCCGCTGCACGCCCGCAAAGATGCACCTCGGCGATTCAAACGCCTCCATTAAGAAACCCACTCCGCCACACGCCGGTTCACGAGCGGTCTCAGATTGGTATCAGAATAACAGGAGTTAGTGGTCACTTTACTTAAATTTAATTAGCTTTAATAGAAATTTATACTTAAAACAAGCAATGCATTGGCTCGTTTCTATCAAGGCCACGGATCAACATGCACAACAATTAGAATTATTATTCTCAAGACGCACATGATCAAGACATTTGTCGACTTTCACAAAGATAATACTACCAAGTTTAAACTGTTTGTTATGGTTGTTGTCCTCTGCATCATCATGCCGTGTTTCCCAGCTTGCAAGATTCGTAACCAACAAATAAGATCCAAATAATAAGTACAACAGATGCCTACACATCTCATTGATTCCCAGCTTGCAAGATTCGTAACCAACAAATAAGATCCATAATAATAAGTACAACAAAGATGCCTACACATCTCATTGATTCCCAGCTTGCAAGATTCGTAACCAACAAATAAGATTCAAATAATAATTACAACAAAGATGCCTACACATCTCATTGATTCCCAGCTTGCAAGATTCGTAACCAACCCATTAGAGCCTTTTGATAATGTGAATATCGGATTAAATCCATCTTGGCTAGCCATGTCATACAATCAAGAACTTGGCTAATGCTCTTGACCGTCACAACATCTCAGTAGTTGAGTATTCCTGTTTGCACAAAGACAAACAAGGAGACAGAGAGCATGATTTCACTTTAATAGCGGCCTCCTTGAACTCAACCTCCAGCTCAACTAGGATGAGGTCTGCTCTCGAGTTCCATGATTCAATTCATGCGCTTTTTCTCAGCTTCACCGAATGAAGCAAAGATTGCATCATTCAGCTAGCAAGAAGTACTTGCTCTTGTGAGTCAGCAGGTTCTTCTTTAGTAGTTGAACTAAAATTGAGGAACATTAAGGTTGGTTGTCCGCTCATGTAAGGTGCAACTATAATTTTCTTATCCTTTGTGCAGTTCCACTAAAATAAAGTGCCATTGTGGTGACAAGGACGGCTCCATCTTGCAAAGGCTAATAAAATGTTGCACGAGATTACCAAAGAGAACTTGACGGAGATTTTGAAACTCCAATCACCATTTTGTGCAGTTCCACCAAAATTGAGAGATGTTGCCCACGTGACATTTTAGTTGAACTGCACAAGACACTCATTCCAAAAAAATTGTTTTGTGCAGTTCACCAAAAGGTCACAATAGCAACAAGGTGAAATGGATATCCCTATCTCGCACAAAATGATATAAAGTAAACAGTTGTTGGTCAATAAGAATATACTGAAACATATACAAAATGAAAAGAAGCATCTTAATTATGTTCATGGCAATCACGCCGAGGATAGTAGAAATTTTAAACGTCAAAGAATGCTTCATGTTACCGTACATTACGATCAACAATGAGATTCCTCAAATATGGGATTACTTTAATGGTGTCATTGCTTGTTTACCGACATAGTAAATCAACAAAGAGCTAAAGAGTTGGTTTAAGGGAGAGGGACCGTGGGGACACCAGTACTCAAAAGCGTAAAGGAGCAACTTACTTATCATATCGGGAAAACAGCAGGAGTGCCATTTGTAACACGCTTAATTGCATCTTATCACCGAGGCATTAGATTAACAATAACACTGGTTAGACATGTCCCAAAGGTAACAGCAGGATCGCTTCATTTTACATGCGCCTTACATTAACAACAGCAAAAGGTTGGTATAAGGACATGCACAAGGACACATCAAGACAATGTACCTACAAGGAGGCATGAAGTGGTGATGCCAAGCTTGTTCACGCTATGTGAGGGCAGCAAACCTAATCTCGAGACCTTGTACTATGTGAGGGCAGCAAATCTAATCCTCGAGACCTTTACTATGTGAGGGCAGCAAATCTAACTCGAGACCTTTACTATGTGAGGGCAGCAAATCTAATCCTCGAGACCTTTACTATGTGAGGGCAGCAAATCTAATCCTCGAGACCTTTACTATGTGAGGGCAGCAAATCTAATCCTCGACACTTTTACTATGTGAGGGAAGCAAATCTAATCCTCGAGACCTTTTACTATGTGATGGCAGCAAATCTAATCCTCGACATACTCGCTGACTTGTCCACCACCGCCACTTTCTATCCTTTTTTCAACCAATAATAGATCTGTTCCTTATCCAGTTTGTACTATGTTTTCCCATTATTTTCCTTTTTCAACTAAGAGACCGTTGGGTATCCGGTCTCTACTACTTTCACCATATTATTTCCTCTTGAATCAAGTCCTATATTCATGCTACAACTTTCCCCTTTCTTCATTGTTTGAACAAAGTCCTAGATTCAATGCATGAAGTAGCTTTACCTCTAATAATACTAAAATTTAGGTGGCTTTGGAAGAGCTGGTGGAGTAGAAAAGATGCACATGCGCATAAGTGGGGAGCTCAGGCGTAGAGCATGGCCGCCAAGAACTTATACCGATGGTCGCCGGGTTGTCGGGCGGCGGCGGGTCGGATCATGGACAATATGGCAGGGAGGAAGAAGGGTTTGAGGACCTCCCGAGCCGGGCGCTGTGTCGAGAGAACGGCACGGGCAGAGGATCGGGCCCTCCGACAGCTGTGGGTTTCTCCTCGGGCGGCGATGACCGCGTGAACGATGCACCTTTTAGTCCTCTACACACACCGTCTCAAGGGATCCGCCGATCTGTGACCAGCGGTGAGCAGAGAGAAAATGTCGCTACCGCTGTCTTGTTTATATCCGGAGAGGATGAGAGAATGAAGAGAGCAACCCTAGTAAAGCAAGCGCCAGGCCCCTCGTGATCCATATATAGTGGAGTGATTATCTTTTTCTCTCCACAACAAGTGTTTCAATTTGTGTACGTGGCATTAAAGAAAAGAAACTCTCTATTTAAGGTGACTACTTCATTACTTCCTATTATTATTCTCCGTCCTAAAATACTTGTCCTAGAATGGATAAAATGGATGTATCTATAACTAAAATAAGTCTAGATACAACCATTTCTAGAACAAGTATTTCCGGACGGAGGGAGTACTACAAGATTTTTCACTTGTGCTCCCCGCCTCCATTCATTGAACAACCCCATCGGTGAATAAACATACAAGTAAGTACTGTATTTATATAGAACCACAAGCTTCTAACTATTTACGCCAGAAGTTAAAAGTTGAGGGCGGGCTTTTCCCGGCAGTACACGCTGCGCAGTTTCGGTAGGCGGTTTGATGAGAGGCGAGGAGGGTGAGCGAGTGGGGCTAAAGCGATTGACGGCTGCTACATCGCTGGAAAGACTTGTGATATGACCACACACTATAGTCATGAATTACCGGGCGCCCGACCGGGTGATGCTCCCTTCATTCAAGGCCTAATCTGTGCATGACACGCCAACCCCGAAAGTGTGTTATATCGACTAGAGGGGGTGAATAGGCGATTTTATGAATTCTTCATCGAGAAATTTGCCGGTGAGGAAATTCCTTAGCGAAGAACTACTTGCAGCGAATAAGTACTCGAAGTAAGCATAAGAGAATGCGGCATGGTCATCATGATGAAATGAAGACAAACAAAGAGTACAGTAAAGCGTAAACACAGGATAGCACAAGATGAAGACAAACAGATCAAGAAATTGAACTGAGGAAATTGAGAAAGTCTTCAACAAAGTCTTCAAACACAGATATGAATGAACACTCAACACAAGAATGAGGAAATGAAAGAGTTGAGGAAATAGAACCAGTTAGGTTGGTGAAGACAATGATTTGGTAGACCAGTTCCAACTGCTGTCTTAGTTGTACGTCTGTTGGAGCGGCTGAGTATTTAAACTCGAGGACACACAGCCCCGGACACCCCAGCCGCCGAGCACGCAGCTCAGACACCAAGTCCTCACCGTATTCTCCTTGAACTAAGGTCACATGACTCGGCCCAATCACTGTGGTAAGTCTTTAGGCGACTTCCAAACCTTCACAGACTTGGTCACTCGGCGATCCACAATTCCTCTTGATGTTTCTAGACCATGACGCCTAACCGTCTGAAGAAGCACAGTCTTCAAAGGTAACAAGCGCCGGATCCACGAGGATCAATTTCTTCAGTGATGCTCAATCACTTTGGGTTTGTAGGGTTTGGTTTTGGGTTTTTCCTCACTCAATGATTTTCGCCAAAGTCCCGAGAGGATGGGTTGCTCTCAAATGACAAGTGTCAAGTTTCTTCGAGCAGCCAACCAGCTAGTGGTTGTAGGGGCAGCTATTTATAGCCTAGGGAGCATCCCGACATGATAAGACATAAATGCCCTTCAATGATATGACCGTTAGGTGGATAAGATATTTTGGGACAGTCAAGGCAGAAGATAAAGAACGGTCGGAAATTTGACTCTCAAATTCCTCGTATTATCATGTTCTCATCGTAGGCAATCCAAGACCGGCGAATTCCTAACTCCTCGGCCGTAATAAATTCTCAACAATGTAAGAACTTCGCTCTCACAAGAAATTGACTGAACTATATGAGATTTCCAAAGGCTTCACTCAAGGGATTGGTAGGTGTAGGATTTTGAGTTGAGCATCACATGGAAATTTTTCCTTAGTATTTCTCAATTCTTTAACAAAGACGGTGTTTCCTATGACTCAAGAAAGAGAAAACGAAACTATGAAAACAAATGTCTTCACGCTCATGTTCCTCAAATGAATACCAAGTCTTCAAGGTCACACCAATTTCTTCACTTTCAAAGTCTTCGTAAAGTCTTCGAATATCAAAGTCTTCAAATAAGAACTTCATTTTAGGGTCGACTTTCACGTAAATATCAAACTCCTCATAGACTTATAGACCTATGTACACTCATAAACACATTAGTCCCTTAACCTATAAGTCTTCAATACACCAAAATCACTAAGGGCACTAGATGCACTTACAATTTCCCCCTTTTGGTGATTGATGACAATATAGGTTAAGTTTTCAACGGGATAAACATATGAAGTGTAAATACTGATGTTGAGGAATTTGATTGCAAGATATAGAAGAACTCCCCTCAAGATGTGCATAGTGAGGAATTTGCTTTTGAGGCAATGCACATTTGAAGAGTTGAATCATGGAGATCTCCCCTATATCTTGTAATTCATACACGATTTGACATATAATATGAAGAATTTGAAATGCATGATGAAATATGGTGCTTGATGAAATTCAGCATGCGTATGATAACATTAATGAGGAACAAGCATGCAAAATAACGCATCAAGAGTATCGTAGCACTGCATCAAGAGTATCAAAACACCATCGGGTTTAAGATTACAACTCGATCCAATAAAAGTTTCGTAAGAACGAGAGTTGTAACTTAACAAAATTGCCCATATAATAGAGCCGCTTGAAGACTAACTCACATTTCTCCCTTTGTCATCAAATGACCAAAAGGATCGAACCGAGGACTAACGCCTCAAGAATTTCAAGTTGATGAAGGAGCGCCAGTTGTTGGGGTCGGTTGTCGAGTGGGGCCTGCCGCAGTTGTCGCCCAAGTCTTCATTTTCATCGTGTCTCGTGATGAAGAATAGGAGCTGGCCACCAAGGAAGGAACTTTGACCTTCTTGTATTTCTTCTGAGGAGGTGCGACTCAGTCAAATTCTTCCTTGAGACCCATTGTCGCCGGTTCTTCCGTTGTAGACATTTGAAAGAACAGCCCAAAAGCGCTTGAAGGTTTCATGGAGGTAGTAGTGGTTTTTCTTCACCGCATAGTGTGTAGAGGTCATGTTGTGAAGAATTGAACCAAACCGACGCTGACCCATTTATGATTGCGATCAACCTTCCGATGAAGACCGAGGAGTAACTCACGATCACCATCACCCCGGGTGTTGTGGCTTGAGGACTTTGCTTGGCTGAGGTATTTGCGGCAGAGTCATGTGTGGTAGAGTCATCATTGGTGGAGTAGGATGTAGCTTTGCGAAACTGACCATCCAATGGATGAATGCCTTCATCTATCACAGCAGTAGCCTTGCCCTTGTCATCAGCTGAGGTAAATGTCCGCTTGAGGACTTCAATCGGGGCAAGTAGCTGCAAAGTGGTTCGAGTATCAGCCTTGTAATTGAGTGAAGACCTTGTTCCGATGAATCTCATAATCCATGGTGCATAAGGCTTCAGCTCAAATGGTGACATAGCAATGTTTGCCGAGTCCTCATGAAGAAATCATGGAAGTTGACGGAACGCCATGAATGATATTGAAAAGCATATTCTTCATGATGCCAACGACTTCTTCATCATTTGAGTCGTGGCCTTTGATAGGACTCATTGTCTTCGCTGTAATCCGATAGACAGTCCGAGGCACATACAATAATTCCTTGACGAGGAATTTGGTTCTTGGGGCCTGCCCGGCTTCAAAGGCTTCATCAAGACTTGCATATAGTGATTTGAAAGCTCAGGTTCGTTGTAGATACAACGAGCACCATCAAGGGAGGACGAGTGGTAGAGCACGGGCAATTCAGTTGTCGGTGCCTTGTAGTGAGTATTTTCGACATCCAATCTAACACCCATGAGTTCACGCCTCCGTGATGTGCAGCATTGCATAGAATTGAAGAATGAGTTCTTCATTCCAATCACGTATGTCGCAGAAATTCAAGTCCCGCCGTGAAGAACAATGAGGACTGGCTCAAGCTCGGCAGAGACTCCATGTCCACATGAGGAATATGTGCATGATCAAGACTTTGTCTTTGTTGAAGAGCACCGAGGAATAGAAATTGGCTTGACTGGCAGTCCGTAAACGCTTCTTCCTTATGCGAGCAGAATCATATGGATTGTAATCAGTGAAGAATACGTGTTTCGCCAAGAAATCTTCAGCCTTGAACTTTTGCTTTGTTGAGAAGGGATTCTTTGGCTTTGGCAAAGGGAGTGTCGCGAGTTGCATCACGACCTCCGAATCGCAATCTCGTGTTCTTCAGCCGAGGAATTTCTTGTTCCTCTACAGTGCAATCGAGGATCAGCAGCAGGTTCATCACGCTAGTGGCTGGAATTTCTTCATGGACGATGAAGTGGGATGAGTTTCTTCAGAGCCCATTTGAACTGTTGGAGCAGGGACCGAGGAATTGTTGGATTGGGGTGAAGAGTGGAGAATTTGGATGCCGACTTTCCCAAAAGTCATCGCTCATCACCGGGCGCTTGTGCTTCCAATATCCACATCTTCTTCAATTTCTCAACACCGCCTCTTCACCGTGAACCGAGGCATAGGCGAGGAAATGATTGGGGTTGAAGGGATTGCTTCCACTTCAATTTCTTCATCAATCTACTCCGACGAAGCAGCGAATGATCTTCTTCATCAGATCCGCTTGGGATCTCATAATCTTCACCAAAAGGAACAAGGTCCTTTGATGGAATTGAGGAAATTGGAACAGCATCAATAGGATTTTCAAAGGAGCTGGTCAATGGCTTCATTTTCTTAGCAGCCGAAGAATTTGACGCAGCTGATGCTTTCCGTTTCTTCACTACAGCTCATTCTCCAGCCTTGGTCTTCTTTACATCGAGGCGATGGAAGAATTGGAGTTGGTGTTGGCGCAGGAGGAGCCGAGGAATCTGTTGATTTTCTCAGCGAATCGATGCAGCTTGCCTTGACTTGTTCAGCTTTCTTCAGCGCACCACTAGTGGATGCCTTGGCAATTTCTTCACCGGGTTGAATGGGATCATCAGCCCTGAACTAGCATTGTCTTCAGCAGCTCGAACTTCATCAGCGGTGCCGCATGTTCTTCACCGCTGAGCCGAGGCTCCACTTGAGGAATTTCATGTTGCGTTGGGGCAGCAACATTGGTGAACTTCTTCGTCAAGTTGACGAATCTGACTTTGGCCCTTGCCAATCAGCATAATAGGAGTTAAATTTCGCCGAGGGCTTTGATGTCAGCCGCATCTTGATAAGTTCTTGAGTTGTCATCTTGACAACGTTTTTCTTCAGCAGTTTCTCCTTTCTCAGATCGCGATTTCTTGATCTCTCCGGTTGTATCAAATTTCCATTTCTCCTCTTGGATGAAATGAGTCAGATGTGACTTTGGCCAGGTGTCAACTTGAAGTCATGCATAGGAGTGTTTGGGTCCTTGTGCCGAGATCAATGTAGTCTAGGATCGCCTTAGATCCAATAAAGCAGGGCACAGTGTGCCTTTGGCTCTAGCGGCCCTTTTTTGGTCTCTCGATGATTTCCGCAAGTTCATCATCATCAGCCTCATCATCTTCGTGTGGCTCTTGGAAGGCGACTGCTTTTCTTGGGACTTGGCCGAGGACCTCGCCCACTGTGGCCTTAGTCTTCAGCAGAGTTGGGCCAGATGAAGAATTTGGTGCAGCTGAGGAACTTGCTGAAACACCAGAGGTAATGGAGATGCCTGCAGTCCTTTGGCACGTGGCCAGATGCACAAGTGCTGAGGACTTTGTTGGAACTGTTGAGGACTTGGGAGGAGCTGCCGAGGACTTTGTAGGAGCCGAGGATTTGGGAGGAGCAGGAGCAAGATGAGGAATTGGCCGTGAGGGCACAAATGAGGAACTTGGCAAGTGAGGGCACTGCTGGTGAAGCACTTGGCTTGTGTGCGTGCTTTTTGCCATAGATTTTCTTGGCTTGACAGAGGCCTCAGTGGCAGCAGCAGAGCAGAGTCCTCATTAAATTTCCTCACCGCCTCGCTGGCTTGTCTTGCCTATTTGGCTTGGCGCTGGCCCATTCTTCAGAAAGTCCTCACCACGCTTGATGCTGGTGGGTCACTTTCGACCAGGTGCCAATGGAGCTCTTGGGCATGGAGGATTGAGAGCTAATTTCTTCATGTACTTTGGAGTTACATATCCTGTATTCCTCCATTCCCTGCCCATCTCCTTTCAATCCTTTGAATGCGCACTTTGCGCTGATTTTTGTTTTCTTTGCCAACTCGGCTTCATCGTGTGCAATAATCAGCATATATTTCGAGGGATCTCAAACGCAGTCATGACCTCAGCCTCTTTCCTCCTTTCTCTGTGGCTTCTTTCCTTCTCGCCATATTCTTCAGTGAGGAATTTGAACAAACGAATTCTCTCAAGAAGTATGCAACTTTTCTTCGAGGAACGCTGCAAATGAGTTAAGTTGATGAGAACCTAGTGATTCAGCAATGACATGAGTACCGTGAACAGAGTATAGTTGCAGGAATTTGGAGAGGTCATATGCTTCTCGTAAAGTTTTTTTTCAAAAGAACTAGTTTGAGGAATTTGACCAGATGAGCCTTGAAGAATTTCACTAAGCTTATCTTTTGTCTTAGGTTCCAGAGTTGTATAGATCGAGGATCCACACAATTGAGGAATCTTGAAGAAAATCATTGCTTAGAGAAACGAATCAAGAGCATATTTTGTTTGAGGTGTTCATATGTGTGAAGATTTGAAGAATAAACACCTTTGAAGATTTTCAGAAGGTTTGAGAATCAAAGCGAGTAATAAAAGTAACTTTTAATTACTCGGTGAAGAACATGACGAACTGAGAAGAACAGATGGAAGTTCGTCAGTTAGATCTTCCACGCCCTAACTTGGCGGAGGAAGACAGCTACGGCGGCGGCAGAGTGAAGATTTCGCTGGTCGGCGCGAGTACGCCAATGACGAGGTCGAGGCGTGAAGCTTTTCCTCATCGGGCGACGATGGAGAAGCGGGCGCTTAGGGTTTGAGAAGCTCGAGCGAGAGAGAGCGGTCGAGCGGAGTAAAGGAAGTGAGGAAGGGAGAGGGGTATATAGCCACGGTGAAAAACTGTTCGCCCAAGATTTGGGACGAACGTGCCTCGACCCTTCTCATTCGCTGACATGTGTCACCCACGCATCGAGAAGTGGAGATTGTGTTAGATCGTGGGTGAATAGATAAATCTATCGTGGAATGCGGAACGGTTTGAGCGGCAAAAACGAAAGTTTGATAAGATCAGTTTTAAAGTTCCATTCGCAATTTCTTCAAATTTACAAGGACACAAAGAAGATTTTGAACAAGTTTCAAATAGAACGCATATGAAGAATTTGTGAATAGATTGGGTTGAGTATAGCATAGAGGGGAAGGGTCCGATCACATTCACTTAGCGTAAATAGCGACTTGAAGAAATAGCCATAAGTGAATGTCAGAGAGGACATAAACCATATATATATATATATATATATATATAGCTAATGAAGAAAAACGATGGAAACAGGAAGATTTTGAAAAGTTGAAGAATTTGAAAACTCAAGAATTTCAAAATCGAGGAAAAACTCAAATTGAAGATTTTCAACTTTCATGGTGGCGTGACTCCACCAGATAAGAATGATGATTTTGCATAATCATGCATAATTGTCGAGGGTTCTCGAGAATCAAATTCTTCATTAATTTCTTCACACTTAGAGTGTTATTCTTCATTGATTGAAGAAAACGCTTTTCATGTGTTGCACATCTAAGTCATCAATTTTGCATAAGTGTCGGATGTGTGCCTTTTCAAAGAACATTCAAGATTCTAAGATATTTAGCTCACACCGCAACTTGCTAAATCTCTTCTCATCCAAGGGCTTTGTGAAGATATCGGCTAGTTGTTCTTCACCTTCACATGCTCGATGGAGATGTCGCCTTCAACACATGATCACGAAGAAAATGATGACGAATTTGAATGTGCTTTGTCTTCGAAAGTGCTGAGCAATCTTGATGGCACTCTCATTGTCACAGAGAGAGGCACATTCTTCACGTTGATGCCGTAGTCCTTGAGAGTTTGCTTCATCCACAGCAATTGAGCACAACAAGAGCCAGAACAATGTATTCAGCTTCCGTAGAGACAATGATACGCAGCTCTGCTTCTTCGAGGACCAATGCACCAAAGATCGTCCGAGGAAATGACAAGTACCAGATGTTGACTTGCGGTCCACACGATCACCAAAGATAGTCGAGTCGTAATATCCAATGAGATCAAAAGTAGAGCCCTTGGGGTACCATAATCCTAGTGTTGGTGTGTGAGCTAGATATCAAGAATATGCTTCACAGCCTTATGGTGTGATTCCTTCGTGTAGCTTGAAATCGGGCACACATGCAAACACTAAGCATTATATCTGGCCTAGATGCACATAAGTACAATAGAGAACCAATCATGGAGCGTATACCTTGTGATCAAGTCAATACCATTTTCATCAATGCATAGATGGCCATTTGTGGGCATAGGAATTTTGACACCTTTGCAATCTTGCATGCCAATTTCTTCGTGACATCTTTGAGGTATTTCTCCGAGATATGAATATGCCATTGTGTTGTTGATTTAATTTGAAGACCTAAGAAGAATTTCAACTCTCCCATCATAGACATTTGATATTCTTCACTCATCATATAGGCAAATTCATCACTATAACGTTGGTCAGTACAGCCAAAGATAATATCATCAACATATATTTGGCACACAAACAGTTCACCATCATATGATTTAGTAAAGAGAGTAGGGTCGAGTGAACTGGTGTGAAGCCATTCTTCACGAAGAATTCCTTCAATGTATCATACCACGCCTGTGGGGCCTGTTTGAGACCATAGAGGGCCTTGTTGAGTCTGAAGACTTTGTCAAGATTCTTTGGATCTTCAAAACCTGGGGGTTGAGCAACATATACTTCTTCCTCAAGCTTACCATTGAGGAATGCACTTTTTACATCCATTTGATATAAAGTGATATTATGATGGTTAGCATAAGCAAGTAATATGCTAATAGCCTCAAGTCTAGCAACAGTGCAAAAGTTTCATCTAAATCAATTCCTTCAACTCGTGTGTAGCCTTGAGCTACAAGTCGTGCCTTATTCCTCACCACAAGGCCATTTTCATCTTGCTTGTTGCGGTAGATCCACTTTGTGCCAATGATATTATGCTTGCAGGATCTGACGTTTGACCAGTTCCCGCACATTGTTGAGCTCGAATCGATGTAATTTTTCTTGCATGGCCTGAATCCACTCAGCTCCGTAAATGCTTCATCTACCTTAGTGGGCTCTGATAGAGACAAAAGCATAGTGCCCACAAAAGTTAGATAAATGTGAAGCTTTTGAGCGTGTGAGAGGACCTCGCGCTTCAATGTCATCGATGATCTTGTCAACTTGCACTTCTTTTGCAACGCGAGGATGAGCTGGTTGTCGCCGAGGAATTTGATCATTTTCCTCAAGACCATTGTCTTCAAAGATTATCTTCAGTGCATCACTCGACGTTTTCACAGACAGAATGAATTCTTCAGCAGATTCTTCAAGAGGAATGACATCCTCAGCTGTTTTGAACTTGATAGATTCCTCAGAGCTGGTTCATCTAACACAGTAGGTAGGTGCTCTCTTTGCAGCCATTAGTTTCATCAAACCGCACATCTACAGATCAACAATCTTGTGAAGAGCGATGTTGAAGACTCAGAGGTGTGCGAGTCCTTTCCGTAACCAAGCATAAACCTTCATGTGCTTTCGTGCAAATTTAGAACTGTGATGAGGATCTCTAATCCAGCATTTAGCAATCAAGACTTTGAAATAACTCACATTGGGTTTCTTGTCGCTGAGGAGTTCATAGGCAGTCTTCTTGAAGAATTTGTGAAGATATACTATGTTGATGATGTGGCACGCGGTATCAATTGCATCAATCCAAAACGACTAGGCGCTTTGTATTCATCAAGCATAGTGCAGCCATCTCAACAAGAGTTCTGTTCTTGCGCCCACGACGCCATTTTGCCGAGGAGTATAGGGAGCAGATAACTCATGAGTAATACCAAGTTCATCAAGATAGGCATCAAGACCGAATTCTTGAACTCGGCCCATTGTCACTCCCGATGTGTCCGATCTTCACACCAAAGTTAGTTGAAGCCCTCGAGGAAAATCGTTTGAAGACTTCCTGCACTTCATTTTTGTAAGTAACAATGTGTACCCATGTGTAACGAGAGTAATCATCAACAATAACAAAGCCATATAGAGATGCATCATTAGTGACTGCTGAGTAATGATTAGGACCAAAGAGGTCCATGTGAAGCAATTCGAAGGGACGAGTAGTGGTCATGATAGTCTTTGCTGGATGCTTGGCCTTGGTCATTTTTCCAGCTTCACAGGCTCCACACAAGTGATCCTTGAGGAATTTGACATTCTCAATGCCAATGACATGCTTCTTCTTTGCAAGCATGTGCAAATTCCTCATGCCTCCGTGACCAAGTCGCCGATGCCATAGCCAGCCTTCTGAAGCTTTTGCAAGTAGACACACGGCTGGTTGTGGTCCTTTAGAGAAATCAACAATATACAAGTCTCCTCTCCTAAAGCCTTCGAAGACTTTGGAATTGTCAGCTTCCATAATCACAACACAACGATACTTGCCAAAGATAACAACCATATCAAGATCACAAAGCATTGAGATCGACATGAGGTTGTATCCTAAGGACTCAACAAGCATGACTTTGTCCATGTGTATGTCCTTAGAGATCGCAACCTTACCAAGACCCAATACTGACTTTTGCCTTTGTCAAGAAAGATGATATGCTTCAGATGTGACGGTGATAAGGAGCATCCATCAATAGATTCTTGTCACCAAATATGTGATTTGTACATCCACTATCGAGGACCCACTCATTGGCTTTGGGTTGATCATCCCGCAGATGAATTAGTGCAACTTATGATCTCATATACTTCATCAAGGAAGAATATGATATCAAGTTCATCGATGAATTTCATCAGCAAAGATAATGATAAGTAGTATGAGGACGGTGAAATGAAAGTTCATTTCTTCATGATTAGCCTCAAGCCCTTTCAGTAATTTTT